>NW_006494943.1:4111243-4133141 GCF_000471905.2 Amborella trichopoda
CGAATTCAATCAACGGCACCAGCGTGACCAAGAAGAACAACAACGTCGTCTATCATTTTATTTTTAGATCGTATGTTACTAATTTTATGCTTTATTGTAGTCCGTGTATGTTGATATACTTATTCCATGATAATTCTATGTTTATCCTTTTGTGTGATGTAAATTAAATGTTGAATGGCGGTTCATGCAGGGAAAGAACATATCAATATTCGCATATTCATTCAAAAACATGAAAATTCTTAATGGAGTACCCTCATTTTTTATTGAATTCCTAAAAAACAATATTTATAATGAATTTTAATAATTTTTTCGGATTTTTTTGAAGCCTTATTCTGACCGATTCACCCGATTCCCTATCCGGATCGCGGATTCGCCGATCCGGATCGGTTTTTGGAAAGCCCTATCCGGGTCACCGATCCGGTTTTTAAACCATTGGTTGAAACTATATTTCTCGATACTATTTGTAGGTAGGCTCTAATTTGATTGTTTAGAGCCTAGGCTCTATACAAACGACACCCATTATACATTAAGAAAAGATAGAGCCGAGGCTCTAAACAATCAAATTTGAGCCTACATCAAAAATTTCACTAGAAGAGGTTGTTTTGATGCCCAAATATCCTCAAATCGATCATCTCGACATCAAGATGCATGGACATGAGAAAAAAGTAGATTTCAAGTTTTGGAAATAGTGTATTTTGTAACATAGATTTAGACCATCAATTTTCAAGATTTTCAAGTTTTCATATATCTATCAATCTACACGATTTTTGAAGCTTTAAACTTTATAAATAAAGATAAAAATATATTTATGACTATCACAAAAATTTCCAGAATTGAAACAACATTTCTCGATACTATTTGAAGGTAGGCTCTAATTTGATTATTTAGAGCCTAGGCTCTATACGGCACCCTCATAAATTTGTTCCTTGGAATAAGTATTCTCACGTGCAACCCTCAGAAGTCGTAGTTGCGGCATCTTGGAGGCATTTGATCAATTGTCTTGTAGTTTCCCTATGAACCCGATTGGATAAGAATAAATTAGAAATTTATGATATTTGAAATCCAAAAACACCTGTAGATTTCTAAAATTAAGGAGTCTTCTCATGGATTCTTTAAATATGTTGTTTGGATATATAGTATAAAATTCATTATTTCTTTAGAATCATTTTAATATCTATTGTTGGTAACAAAATTTGATTTAGTTTCTCTCTCTAATTTTTTTAAGCTCTAAAATTGGATATAGTTTATCTCTCTAAAATTTTAATATACTTTTTCTTTTTAAAACTTAAAATTTGAGATAGTTTATCTCTAAAAATTTGAGATATTTCTGTCTAGAATTTTTTTTCATTATCTAAAGAGCAATGATCCAATGCAACGGTTGTATCATAGTATAATACAACGACATTTCTAAAAAACTATGTTTGTGGTATTTGTATAAACTCTAATTTTACACACACTCTCTCTTCATCTCACTTCATCTCAATCATCAATCCCCCAAAAAAAACACCCTCCAAAAACGAATCTAGACCATTCAATTTGTGAATTTCAAGATCTTATCCTTTATAAACTCAAAATTATTTTTTTCTTTTTTAACATTATTCATCTAATGATAATAAAACCATCCAAAAAAATTAGAAATGAAAGAATCCTTCTAAGGCCTAGATCTAAGCATCTCACCGAAATGAACGGCCTACGTTAATTGGGCTAAAAAATACTTTCTGTCTTTTTAAATTGTTCTTTTTTTGTGATTGTTCATTAGAATTAAAAGAGTGTATATTTCAATATTTGGATCAAACAAATGGCCATAAGATGGTTTTTTAAGGTTGTTACATCATATTTCTATACAACGGTTGCATGAAATCATTGCCCCTCTCTAAAATTTAATATAGTTTCTCTCTCTATAATTTTAAGATAATTTTTCACATTAAAAAAGTTAATATTTGAGATAGGTACTCTCTTTAAAAAATTTGAGATATTTCTCTCTAAAAATTTTCAGGTAGTTTCACTCTCTAAAATTTAATATAGTATTTCTCTCTAAAATTTTAAAATATTCCCCCTCTCTCTCTCTATAAAACTTAAGATTTGAGATAGTTTATCTCTCTAAAATTTTATGGGTAGTCTCTCTCTCTAAAATTTGATATAGTTCATCTCTCTAAATTTTAATATGTTCTCTCTCTTGAAAACCTAAAATTTGATTTCTCTAAAAATTTTAAGATAGTTTATCTCTTTTACAATTTTAAGTACTTTCTCTCTCTAAAATTTTGATATATTTTCTCTCTCTAAAACTCAATATTCGATATAGTTTTTCTCTGTAAAATTTGATATAGTTTTTTGTATCTGTTGTGTACCAAACATGCGAAACGTAATTTTCACACATACAAACATTTTCATACAAACCAAATGTGCCATAAGTTTCTAGTCAAGCGGCCAATGAGTGGAATCCACGAGCCTTGAAAATTTAAAAAAACAAAAAAAAAGGTTTTTATGTAGAAATGAATTCGTAGGAAAGTTAAATAAATTTCCACGATTTTATTTTCCATAGAATTTTAATATCCTACCCGTCAAACAAAAATCCAAGATATTAAAAATCCATGTTCCAAAATTCATGTGCCCAAATAGCCCTTAGAATCCTCGATGGGCTTCACAAAAACTAGAAAGATATAAAAGCTGTTTGCCAAGAGGTTGAGAAGTTTGGTAAGTTTTTTAGTGCTATTAAGTTTTCATGTTTGGTAACTAGGAAAGCAAGACACTGCACATTTCAACTCTTAATACTGCATGTCATTGATTGGTTCATGAATTCTATCTTTCAAAGTGAGAGATGTAGGTTTTAAAAAAGAGCAGTAGGTTCTAGAAGAGATATAAAGAGGTACAACCTTGAAGAGAGAACTAGCTCTAGGAGGATAAGAGAGAGCTAGCTCTAAGAGGATAGCGAGAGAGATAAGTATTAGAGGAGAGAGAGAAGCTCTGGTGGACAAAGGCTAGAGAGATAGAGTATCTAGTAGAGAGAGAGGTAGATTCTAGATAGGAGACACGGGGAGCAGACACTTAAAGTAGAGAAAGAAAGAGAGTATCTTAGAAAGATAGAGAGAAAGGTTGTAAAAATGACTCTTTTGGAGAGAGAGACAGACAGAGGGCTCATACTCTATGGCTTACCGACTATGGTCTACCCAAAATGAATAGGCCTTAAGAATCATGCTGCATAATTTATAGGATTGTACACTATGCAATCATTTAAGAGATCCTAAATAATTAGGATAATGCTTGGAAAATGATGATGATACTATTAGGTTATTTAACATTGTTACAAGGAGGTTACAAGCACTCATAGCCTAATTAGATGGCTTGGGTGTATCACAAAATTCAATAAATTTTTTTTTTAACTTTGAGTTCTAGTCATTGACATATTTACTACCATTCCAATTAAAATCTGGTGGACAAAAGTAATTATGACTCCTTGTACTAAAAGTAAATTGTCTTCTTATTGTTGGGGCTCATCCCTTCGAGCCCTCTTGCACGAATGCGAATGCGCTGAATGGAAGCCAGATTTATGGGACACAAAATATATCAAAATGATGTGTGTATGTATGAGTGGAAAAACATGAAATAAAACAAATAAAATAAAAATAACTTGTTGGTATCGAGATTTACGTGGTTTATCTCTATATGCTACGTCCACGGGAGAAAGAGACAAATTCATTATTAAAATAATGGTTATAATGTTCTTTCAAGAAACAAGCTTTCTTGAACACTCTGATTTCTTCTAGAGGGTTTTCTCTATATGGTTTTTTTCTTTTTAAGGTCCTTCTCTCTCTTAGAAGCTTCTTTTCTTTTATGGAGGCTCTCTTTCTAAAAAAAATGTTTTTTCTTTTTCTCTCTAACATGCTTTTCTCTCTCTCTCTCTTTCTCTCTCTTCTTCTTCTTCTTCTTTGCAAAACAAGGATCACTATTTTCTTCGTTTTACATTAGAGAGGTTCCAACCAATAAGAAAAGGCTTTGGTTAAACCTACCAAGAGAGCAACAACCTCCCATGTGAGGCATTTTTATAATTTATTCTCTCTTTAAGATAGATAATTATAGAAATATTTGACAATCTTATTTCATATTATATGGGGCCTACATGATGATCTCCCTTTTTTAGCAAGCCTATAACCTTTTATGTTATGTTATCTCTTGTAACAACTACCATAGTTAGCAATTCGGCGACTAATCGCCGAATTTTTGGAAAACGTTTTAAACGTTGGTTTTTTGAAAAGTTCGTCAGAAAAACGTGTTTTTTTTTTTTTTTTCATAATACTGTTAAAAACACGTTTTTTTGAGTAACGAAAAAAACGGGACCAGAAAAACATGTGTTTTTTTACTTGTAATTTTTTTAAAAAAGATAAACAACGTTTTTCCAAATGTGTGTAATTTCTAAAAGAACCTATTATTCCCACATAAAAAAATCTGAAAATGGAAATTTTTATCCTCAATAGATTTGTGTATTGTTAGGATTTAGGGTTTATTATCTTAGGATTTATGCTATGGTCTTCTTCTTCTTCACTGCCAGATTTTCAGATTGAGGGTATGATTTTTTTTTTGTTTTTCTTTTTAACTTCAACATGATGCATATTTCAGTAGTTATTGTGCAAAGAAAATACTGTTTACATGCAAATCATTGTGTAAAAGAAATTATTGTGTAAAAAAAAAAAAATCATATAGATGCAAAAACCAAATTTTTGTGAGCAGATGTTCTTGTGGAAGTCATTGGATGACTAGGGATTTCTTCTGCCCTTTCAAATTTTGTTGTTGAGTGTTTCTTCTGCCTTAGCCCTGTGAGTGATGAGTGATGGGAGTTGGGGCCACAATAAGAGTGAGAGGGACCTGTGAGAACAAAGACTGGTTCCAACAAGAATATGGCGATTTGATCGAAATGAGTATTTGATGTTCTGGGTTTGTAGGGTCCCCAATTGGAAAATGGATAAGGAGAAGGATTAGGGGGATACAGACTTGAGGGGATTGACTGGGGAAAGGAGGGGGTTGGTGTCTCTGTATTAGTGAGGGTCTATGGAACTAGGAATGGTGGTTTAGGGTGAAGGAGTGAGGGAATGGGAGAGTACAAAAAAGATGGGTATAGGGTACGCCTTTTGCTGTTGCAACATCACTAATGAAAACCCATCTTCGTTAAGGCAACTCTCT
The DNA here is from genome assembly GCF_000471905.2 of Amborella trichopoda. The sequence continues at coordinate 4,116,419 of NW_006494943.1, forward strand.
CTCTTGGTACGTATTTTGCTACTGCAATATCACTAATGAAAACCCATCTTGTCATAGTGGTTAAGGCAATGCTCTCTCTCTCTCTCTCTCTCTCTCGCCCACACATATCCAATTTTTTGCTATGCATTACCCACCGTTCCAATAGCCAATAGCCCATATTGTAATTGAAAGGATAGTTCAGACACCTAATCATGGTTAAATGTAATACCCTTTCTTTCTTCTACAAAGATATTCAATGAATCTGCACCGCTTGAATTCAGAACACCAGCCAAGCATAGAATGAAAATCATTTAGGCAACCATGTTCCCTAGAAGAAGCATATAACTTAGAGAAGATTGAGCATGTGGGGTGCAATGATAAGCATGTGTCATATAATTTGCACATTGGAGTGTGGGGTGAGTATCACTAAGTAGGTGATGGGGTGCACTACACATTACTGAGATGGACTGGAAGACTATATTTATATTTATTTTTTTATATGTTCTTTTTTTTATATGTGCTAAGTAGGTGATGTTCGTTAAAACATTTAATGAAGAAATTCATATAGTATATTTATCGTGAACTTATTATTTTATTTTTATAAAAAGAATGAACCCCTAATGTGTGTAGACTTATATATTCTATATTTTTTATTTATTAAAAAACAGGAAAGAAGATACAATGGTTAGGTCAAAAGATCCATTTGGGAGTATTGTGAATAACGATGACATAAATTGTATTGCAATTTTTGCGGTGAAGGTTTTTCTGTAGGGATAACAAGATTCAAATATCACTTGTCAAGGGAATAAGGGAATGATATAAAAGCTTGTCCTCAGATACCAGATGATGTACAAGATTTGGCTATTTCTACGACACATGAGGTATCTTCTAAGCCTCCAAAGAAGAAGAGCAAAATCACATCATATGTTCAAAATGTTGATCAATGTTCGATAAACTTAAGTACCTCTACTATCAGTTCCCGTTTGCAACAAAGTTCTTTACCATCATTGTTGAATTAAAAAAATAAAGATTTTGTTGGCAAAGAAGTTGCTCGTGCATTTGTTATGAATAATATTGCATTTAATGTTATCAATGCACAATCATTTGTCACTAATCATTTGTCAGTATGATAAATGCATGTATCAATTTTGGTTCTAGCTATGCATTGCCAAGTTACTTATTTGTTCACACTAAATTGGTACAAGAACTTAAGACAGATGTCGATGCATATGTAGCTTCAATAAAAGAGTCATGGGTTCAATCAGGATGTACTTTGATGTCAGATCTCAGGTTGGATATGAAAAATCGATCATTCCTCAATATTGTTGCATCTTGTCCAAATGGATCAGTTTTTACAAATGCATTTGAGGTATTTGAGCATAGCATAATTGGATTATTTCTTGAAAATATTCTTGTTCAAGTCATTGAGGAGTTAGGACCATAAATATTGTTCATCTTGTGACTGACAATAGATCAAATTATGTGCTAGTTGGTGATCTAATAGAATAGAGATTCTCTTATATTCATAAAACACGGTATGCTACCTATGGGTTGAATTTGCTTCTACAAGACAATGATAAAAAAGTTATTTGGGTACAAAATGTCATGGTTTAATCTGTATTGCAAGTAGAAGAGGGTTTGAGAGTGATGGTTACATCATTTGAGTGGAGAGCTATGAGTTATAGCAAGAGTAAAAATGGTACAAGGTGCTTCGTTTGGGTGATAGTGAGGGGTCAACCATGGTATATTTATATGAAGCAATAGAAAGGACAAGGGAAGCATTAAAGATAAATTGTAATGGCAGTGAATCTAAGTATCTTGAATTGGTGAAGATATTCGAAAAGAGGCGAAATGAAAATATAATTCATCCCATTCATGTCGCTGCCTCATTTCTTAATCCCTATTCATGTCGCTACCTCATTTCTTAATCAAACTTTAATGTATAGTGAGTTTGTTAAACTTGACAATCCTGAAGTGAAAGCTGGTTTTACCTTCATTTTAAATTCAATGATCCAGGCAGAACAGAAAACTGTATTCTTTGCAGAGTTGTTGAAGTACCATACGCGATTTTCACATTTATTTGATAGTGTTGAATTGGGATTATTGTCAATAGCTCATCCTCATAAATATCTTTTTGATTATCAATTTCTTGTATTATTTATTTTTTTTGTATTTTAAGAAAATAAATTTTATCTCACTTTTAATTGTATCTTGAGTACGTGGCCAAAAATTTCCTATTATATAGGAGTTTGGTGGGAAGTATGCGGAGAGAGCATTCCACTGGTTCGAATGGTTGCCATTCGGATTTTGAGCCAACCATGTAGCTCAACATCGCGTAAAAATGAAATTCGAGATTGTAATGCAATTAATCTAAAATAACTTGGTTCATTGCTGAAAGAGGTGGAACATGAGGACACCTCTTCAGATGATGATGATGATGGTGCAAGGCTACATGACTTGGGGAGCACACCTTCTCAAACTCATAACTTTTCTTTTGACTCTGCCATGCCTTATGCTTAATTTTGAATATTTCTAGTTAATTCTGTATTGAATATTGGATGACTGGATGATAGTCGTGAGTTATCTAAATTAATTGACTTAATTATATTAATTTAGTAAAGTTTTTATGGATGGATTAGTTATTGATGGATTTGACATAATTTTTATTTTTTAGAATTTCAAAATTTTTAACATTTTAACTTATCTGATTTTTTGAGCCTAGTCCGATATATTGGTGATACCTTTACATGAATTATTTTTGCCGATCTGTATTTTTTATCCAATTTTTTCATCTGAATTTTTAAAATAAAAACAATTTTTTCCCCATTTTATGGTAAGCCGATTTATTGAAAGTCCCCGACTTGCTAACTATGACAATTACCTCACATGACTTACTCTGGAAGGCAACACTTTCTATGCTAAATGAATGCCCCTCACAAATAACAAGTTCAAAGGATGTCCTCCCATATGGAACAAACTCTCCCAACAATCTCCCCCTTCTGTCCCATGGGGAAGGTTCTTTTTTGCAGATTAAGCAAGTGCTCAAATGGCACCCATGCCAACCATGCTTCTCTATAGCTCTTTCTTATTGTTGATGAAGGTCTTGGTTATTATATCTGATGTATCATTGTCGATATGGATCTTCTCTAGCTGCAGTAGCTTATGCTCTAAAACATCCCAAATCCAATGGTAACTCATATCAATGTGCTTCGTCGTAGAATGGAATCTCGCATTATTGCTCAAGTGCTTTGACTGTCAGAATGGACAACACACTAGTCCTGTTTCAAGGTTAGCTCTTGGAGGAATCTCTTCATCCATATCATCTCCTTGCAGGCTTTCGTGACTATAATGTACTCTGCCTCTGTGGTCGACAAAGCCACACACTTCTACAGTTTGGACTGCGATGAACTAATTCTCCTGTAAAAGTAAGCAGGTATCCTAAGATTGACTTCCTGGAGTTTAGTTCTCCATCCATGTCTTCATTTGTGTACCTATGTAACATAGGTTTTCCTCCCCCAAAGTTAAAACAAATATTAGATGCTCATATGAGATATCTGAATATCTAATTGGCTGTTACCTAGTATTTCTTGCCAATATTAATGATGAATATATTCACCATGCCAATTGCGTGTGCAATATATGGCATCATGCACAACATGATGTACATTAAACTTCTTACGGCCAACACATAAGAATTTTTTGCATTTCTTCCTTCTTCTTTTCAACTGAAGGATGTCTAACACTTAATTGTCATGCTTTCTTGCCTTTAGGAAACTTTACCAGGTCATAAGTGTGATTCTTATGCTAGGGTTCAATCTCATATTGCATAATTTTAACACTTACCCTTTTGTGTTTGTTGGCCTAGACTTCCTGATAGTTTTCTGGTCCACCCCCTTCAATGTATAAGGCATACTCCGATGCAAGATATCTGGTAAAGGGTTTATATCCCCTAGAGGACCTTCTCAGTTCAACTGAAGATGACACTTCTTGAACAGGCTGCTCCCCCTGTTCCACATCACTTGGAACTAACATGTCAAACTCTTGGGATCCATCCTCTTATTGTACTTTTCCCCCGCCTTCATATACCATAGTGGGAGGACCTATGACCGGTTTTGAACCATTGAAGAATCATGGATTTTCTGACTTCTTCACGTCTTCAATGATAAGGTTTCCTGAATGACAACATCCCTACTCCTGATCACCTTTTTGTTCTCATGATCCCATAGCCTATAGCCGAACTCTTCATCCTAATACCCTAAGAAATTGCACAGGAGTGCTTTCTCATCCAACTTGGATCTTTGTTCCTTTGGCACGTGCACCAATGCCTTACATTTGAACACCCTAAAGTGTGAATAATAGATATCTTTTCCAATCCAAAGTCTCTCCGGGATTTCACCATCTAGAGGAAATGACATGGATCTATCTATTAAGTAGCATGTTGTGAAGACTGCTTTACCCCAATATGACTTTGGTAACTTGGCGGCGAATAACATGCTCTTTGTGCGATTCATTCTCACCACTATGCTATTATGTTAGGGGTATATGGCATTGTCTTTTAGTGCTTTACGCAATGCTTGACGCAATAGCTTTTGAAAGCATTCGAGGTGCACTCCCCCCATTGTCTGATCTAAGACACTTTAGTAGCTTGTCTATCTCCCTTTATACCGTAGTATGAAAATTCTGGAAGGCCTCAAACGCTTGATCTTTTGATTTTATTAAGTTCACCCACATCTTTCTTGAAGCATCATCGATAAAAGAGATGAAGTACGATGCGGCACCAAGCGACTTGACATCCATGAGACTACACACATCTAAATACACCAGATCTAGAATTTTCATATCTTTAGAGCTCTTATTGGAGAAATAGATTTGATGTTGTTTGCTTAGCAAACAGTGGTCACATGGGGTGAGAGATGTATTCTTGATATTGGGAAGAATCTGCTTCTTTGTTAGGATTTGCATTCATTTTTTACTCATGTGGTCAAGGCGTTTGTGTCGTAGGTCTTGTGAGGATTTTTCCATCATCATTTGAGACTTGTACCTATGTTTTGTAAAGTAAATAACACTTCTTGCCATTTTCTATGATAATAGATCCCTTTGTCAGCTTTCAATGTCCTTTACCAAACACTAAGTGATACCCTTCATCATCTAAACACCCTCTTGAGATGAGGTTCAGACTGATGTCTGGTATATGTCTGACATCCTTTAGCACAAGTTTCATCCCAATATCAGCCTTGATGTGTACATCTCCTTTACCAACAATATTTGAGGAATCGTTATTCTCAATCTTTATAGAGACAAAATCTCCCGCTACGTAAGAAGTAAAATAGCATCAATGTGGGGTAGTAAAACGATGCTTCAGTATTTACAACCTAATTTGAGTTGCATGAACCTGATGTAATATTGATGTACCCGCTATCATAGTTTCTGAGCACACCAACATCTGTAGTCATTGCAGTGGTTTCTCCACTATCATTTTTGGCATTGTCCTTATTCCGCTCTTTCTTGAGCTTCCGACATTTTTCTTGATATGTCCTTTCTTGCCACAATGATAACATGTGACCCCCTTTCTCGACTTCGATCTAGCTGTATCTTTAGAAGGGTTAGATCGCTTTTGGTCCCCATTTTTGGACCTTCCTCGATTTGTGACAAGACCTTGTGAGGGACTTGACTCATGGTCACTATTTCATCAGGTGCTGAATTACTCACAAAGACTATCATAGTCTCTCAACTGTTTGGTAGTGAACCGAGCAAAAACAGAGCTTGAAGCTCATCTTCTAGGAATAACTTTATCATTGTGAGTTGGTTAACAATGCTTTGCACCTCATTGAGGTGCTCTTCAATGGATCCCCCGTCCTTGAACGTCATGTTCACAAATTTCTGGATCTAGAACACTTTATTTCCAACGGTGTTTCTCTCGTACAAGTCATGTATCTTATTTATCAACAGTCAAGGATCCGTCGTCTATCAAAGATTTGTCTATTGTCGAAGATCCGTCTGGTCGGGCCTAGATCTACCTCGCTCGGGCTCCTTCGGGGACTCAGATTCGATTGACCCAGTCTCGAACAACAGCCTGACCTCACGAGCGCATATGCGACCCATGTGTCATGTGCGAATAGATATGTTCAACTATGAGAGGATTTAAAGCGATGAAAAGATGAACTCAAGCACCTACGTCACCGCCGTTTGAGTTCGTGGGATAAGCCCTAGCTATTGCCCTCTTAGATAAGTGAATGAAGCCCTTCGGCTACTGAGCAATGTGGTACGAATTCGGCACTCTCTCTAAACTCAACACGTCACCTCAACTCTCACTAAAAAGCTGCTAATGAAATCCAAATATAATATACTATTTGATGTGCTTCTTATAGGTAAATGGCTCTAGTTTTGGGGGTAGAGTAGTAGAAGAAATAAGTAAGAGAGAAGTGAAAGAAGAGAATAATAATAAGAACTTGATGATGACTTATTTTAGAAGTAAGAAGAAGAAGATGATGAAAAAAACAAAGTAAAAAGAAGTGAAAGGATGACCCAAAGAAAATTGGGCAGCCTCGTGGTGTAACATGTCTTAAGAGGTATTATCAAAGACAAGAAAAAGCACCGGGCTTGAAACCTTGGTACCCGGAGGATTTGGAAAGTGGAGTTACAAGACTGAGCCTATAACTATGTCACTAACCCAAATAGCCCCCCTAAAAGTGACAAGGGATAGAAGAAAGGAAGTGAGAGAGATGAAAGTCTATACAACCTGAACACTGTGTGACTCAGTGGTCAGAGTAGCGAAAGGGTCAAAACTCTAAAGAAAGTTGATTCAAGATGATCCCAACCCGAGTGACCGAGTGTAAAAGAATTAATGTCTTTTATGACCCGACTACATTGTAAAAGCTGATGGTTAGAGTAGCAATCCGAGAGTTAGAACCCTAGGGCACTATCTCAAGACTACCTCGAATCGAGTGCTCGAGAGTGAAAGAAGGAATGAGTAAGAGAGAGAATAAAGAAAACAATGAAATAAATATGAAAATAAAATGAAACAAATAAAACAGGTCAAGACATGATTTAGGGAGAGAAGATAATGTTTAAAATGAGAGAAAGCAGGGTGAATGGGCTCAAGGGATGATTGACCTGCCTATTGTGCTGGTCCGGACTTTAAGGAGTGACAAAGAAGTGTAGAGAAAATAGGGTGGATGGAGGAGTGTAGTGAGAGTAAGGTGGATAGAGTGTTGCATGAAAGAGGGGTGGATAGGGTGTGAGATGAGAGAGGGGTGGATAGGGTATGAAATGAGAGAGGGGCAGATAGGGGTTAGATTAGAGGGGCGGATAGGGTTTAGATGAGAGAGGGGTAGATAGAGGTTAGATGAGAGAGGGGCGGATAGGGGTTAAATAAGAGAGAGGCAGATATGGGTTAGATAAGAGAGGAGCGGATAGGGTGTTAAGAGATGAGAGCAACAGATATGGGTTAGATGAGAGAGGAGCGGATAGGGTGTTAAGAGATGAGAGGGGCAGATATGGGTTAGATGAGAGAGGAGGGGATAGGGTGTAAAGGATGAGAGGGGCAGACATGGTGTAAGGCATGAGAGAGGGACGAGAGGGGCAGACATGGTGTAAGGGATGAGAGAGGGATGAGAGGGGTGTATAGGTAGAGAGAGGAAAGAGAGGCGGATATGTAATGAAGGGGGTATATGAGAGATGAGAGAATGGGGCAGATGAGAGTGAGGACGAAAGATAGAGAGAGAGAGAGGTGGACTAAGGAGAGGAGCGAATGAGAGAGAGACCGAGAGAGTAAAGAGAAAAAGAAAGAGTAGGGCGGACTCGCTTAAGGCGCGGGTTCGTCACTTTGACGAGAGAGAATGAGAGAGCAAGAGAGAGATGAAGGAGTCAGACCCGCCCTAGGTGCGGGTCCAGGCTCTGACAATAGATAGAGAGAGAGAATAGAAGAAGAAGATGGGGCTCATACCCGCCCTAGGTCTGAGCACAAGAGGGGAGAGAAAGAAGAGAGAGAAAGAAGAGAGAGAAGAGAGAGAGAGAGAAGAAGAAGAAGAAGAAGAAGAAGAAAGAAAGAAGAAGAGAAAGAAAGAGAAGAGAGAGATAAAAGAGAGAGGAGAGAAAGAAAGAGACAAGAGAGAGAGGAGAGAGAGAAGAAAGAGAGATAAGAGAGAGTGGACCTAGAATGGGCTTGAGCCTAGATGCACCTTCATTGGTCCATTTGCATTCACATGAGAGAGAGAGAGGTTAAAGATTTGGGTCAAGGTTAGAGTCTAAAGGTCTACGTACCTAGCTTAGGTGGGTTGGGTTAAGCTATGGTGTATAAGGACTAGGGTGTATTGAATTGGGTAAGGTATAGGCTAGTTAAAGGGTATAAGATACTATGGTGTATGGTGTAGGCTAAAGTGTATGATAACTAATGTAAGGTGTAGGGTGTATGGAGTAGGATTGGAAGCTAGGGGCTCTAAGGTGTATAAAAGGTAGGAGTTCTAGGGAGTATGAGCTTGGGAGTTGGGAATCCTAAGGTAGTTGAAATTTTGGGGTTCTAAAGAGTAGGGGTTCTAGGGGTATTTTCTTTCTCTAGGAAATGTTTCTCTGTCTTCCCATCTTTAGTCTTGAACTTGAAAGCAAAGCAAAAAGAACAGGCCCAAGCCTTAGAATTCTCAAGCCTTTCTCATTAATTTTCAACACTTTCAAGATAGATCAAGAGAAAGCATTACAAATGACTTAAGTTCCTTATATAGAGCAACCAAAAAACAAGGGTGGACTAATAAAAACTACCAAAATTATCAAAAAATACACATTTTATGAATTAAAATATTAATCCCATTTTGAACCAAATGACCAAAATACTCCTAGGCACTTTTCAACAAATGACAAAACCATCCCTCCATGAGGGGCCTCTTGCCATTATTAGGCCTCGTGAGCTTTTTCTTACTGTAATAATTCAGGTGATCAATCGTTGTAGAATCGATGCTTGAACTATTGCGCACGTTTTGATACCCTTTGATTATCTTGAAACAGATTTTTAAGAAAGAACCTAAAATCCGGCCATGTTCTACAACCTTGTGATTCTTCGACCACTAATCCAATATGATCTATGACATTCTAAGCCTTCATTTTGATCACAAATTGAAGAAGATACTATCACAATCATTTTGTGATAAATTTCGTCCATTTTGGTCTCTGAATGAGCACGTTCCAATTTTGGGAAGTCACAGAAAAATGAGATTCCAGTGACAGGAAAATTATGCTTGCTTCGACATCAAAATTCGTATCATCCGGCGCCCGATCGTTCACAAATATCAAACTGTAGCTCTTCGAAGCACGGTCGCAACAGACGCATACTTGCGACGATCCGACATCGAGATCTTGAGCTATGGCCTCTTAAAGAATTGGATATTTTTCTTTTTAAAATATGAATTTTTATGTTTCGAGCTCATTTCTCTCTAGAAATTCTCTCATATGGGGCCACATCATGATGTGTCCCATATGTGAAAATGAGCGTATCGTAGAGATCAAGCTCGTGTCTGAATTTGTGCTTAATTGAACTCGAAACGAGCAAGTTATGAACATTTGAAAATCATCCCAAAATAAGAAAACACAGTTTCTAGTTCACCGAGGCTGCCGCAATAGTGTAAAACCCACACAGTAAGTTAGACCCAAAATGGTCATAAAGGGTCCGATTGAGCCAAAATTTGGTACATGGGGGGTTTTTCGACATTACGGATTCAATGATAGTGGTCTGATAATGGTTTATGAGCCAGAAAATGGGGCTATAGTTATAAGATTTATTTTCAACATGATAGGAACTGGATTTGAAAACCAAGTTTTGTCCTGATTCACTATTGGTCAAGGTGGTAACCAATGGTCGATCGGTCAAGACCTTATTTGCACTGTGGCCACCCACCAACAGTCTCTGATTGACGACGTGTCCCAAAACACTCTATTCAGCTGTCAAACAAGAGCCGGTCGGCCTACAAGGAGGTTTTCTTTCTTGCTCGTACTACGACCATTAGCCTCGCTACATCGGCAAACTATGATAGGGAGGACTGAGAGGTGTATTGGAGTCAAAGGTAACATACTCTGATACCACTTGTTGGGCTCATCCATTCGAGCCATCTCGCATGAATGTGGATGCGCACATCGAAACCATATTTATGGGACACAAAATACACCAAAATGGTATGCGTGTGTATGAGTGGAAAAACATACACTAAAACATATAAAATAAAAATAACTTATTGATACCGAGATTTATGTGGTTCACCTTTTATAGCTATGCCTAAAGGAGAAAGAGACAGATTTACTATTAAAATAATGTTACGATGTTCTTTTAAGAAACAAGCTTTTTTGGGCTCCCTAATTTCTTTTGGAGGGTTTTCTCTCTCTGAGTTTCTTCTCTCTCTCAAAGGCTTCTTTTTTTTTATGGAGGCTGTCTTTTTCTCTCTAAAATAAAAATTTCTCTCTCTCTCTCTCTAACATGCTGCTCTTTCTCTTCTTCTTCGTTTCTACAAAAGAATGATCACTGTATTTTTTTCTCTACATTAGAGAGATTCCAACTAATAAGAAGATGCTTTGGTTCAACCCCAACAAGAGAAAAATAACCTTCCATGCACTTCTGAAATTTATTCCATCTTGAAAATAAATAAAGATGAAATCTTTGATCATCTTATTTAATCTTATCTTATGTCATGTGGGGTCCACATGATGATTTTTTTTTTTTTGAAGCCTATAATCTCTCACCTGAGATTATCTTTTGTTACAACTACTTGAAGTAACTTGTAAAAATCAACACTTTTTATGCTAAAGGAATGCCCCTCACAAATAGCATGTTCTAAGGAAGTCATCCCCCTCTGCCAACACTTATCCTTCATTTAATGCCATGCCCAAAAGTATGTGTTTAATTTGAATTGGGATGGTATAAACTTTCCCCAACTATTGAGGTTGACTTTTCCCTATTCTTGTAGCTTTTGAGAATCAATGAACTTACCAAAAAAGTGAGTCTCCCCCTCTAGAGGTATTGCAGGTGGTACAGACCTGAACGACCATCACTCTTTAATGGCTGTAAGAGGAAAACCAAGCCATTTTGGGACTGGGGCTTGAACTTCTTGCTCATGCAGGCATCTATGCCTCCATAAATTCTTGCTGGCTTATATATTTGATATTTTCGCTCAGTATTTTTGGTTGAAAAAGCAATTTGGATTGCAAGTAGCAAAAACATTGTTAAGATAACAATTTCCTTCTTCTACCAAAAATGGGTTTCGGTGCGCCTATTCTAGTGCAGTCTCCGTTAAAAAAAAATTCATCTTAGAGATGAATTGTAGACTTGAAATTTCACAGGTCGATAATATCGATCATCGTGATCATGAATTTGGAAACAGAAAAAAAAGGGACCTCAAACCTTAAAAAATATGTTGACTTTGACTTTTATTGGGACCATTTTGGACCGTTCATTTTATTCTTTTAAAAATAATATTTTTAAGTTTTTGTTTTTTTTTTTTTCAAATTTAGGATCATGGTGATCGAGATTCTTAATATGAAAGATTATTGACCTGTGAGGTTTTAGATCCCAAATCCATTTTCAAGCTGGATTATTGAAAGATGACACAATTTTAATTGCGTTTTAACTTTTTCCCTTAACTAAAGAGTGAGTAAATTGTCAAAACTAAAGGGAGAGTAAATTGTCAAATGACTAAGATATGATTGTTAACCACGTTTAGTTTTCAAAAAAAGTAAATGATGGTGCATTTAAAGTGTAAACAATGAGCAAAAGTAGGTTGGTAAACTCGTACAATAAAAGTTATTCTCCGATAAAGTCCGATTAATCATTGATCGGTTATACTTACCATAGTATACCAACGGCCGGGTTTGGTCCAGTGCTGGCCCAGCGCAGCCCTCTTTTTTCTTTTTTATTTTATTTTATTTTATTTTTCATTGTTTTAGCTCAGCGTGGCCCAAACAGAGCCAGGGTGGGGCATGGGCTGGCACTATAGGGACAAGGGCTGGCTAGGGCCAAGACCGGCCCAAAAAAGAAAATACACTCATTTAATGCATGAACCGATAAAAATCTCGTAAATGTCACTATCCGATGCAAGTTTGTTTGCCTATACGTTTCTCTGGTTCAGTCTGAATCTTAAATCTCTCCTTTTGAAGGTTTCTACTGAATCTCTTTGTTCATGTGGCTCTAAAGATGTTCTAGCCATATTTTTGCAGCCATGGCCTCTCAAAGATGACCTCTTCATCCTGAAAGTGAACCCGTATTCTGTTTATATAAGCAGTAGAGAGGTTCGTCAAAGAAGAGAGTGATACGACTTGGTGAAGCATCTATTGCTGCAACAATTTTTTATTGAAATCGAGTAATCGAAGGAAGATCTTAGCAATCTGAGGCTTTAAAAACAAGGTCCCTACTGCACATGATAGTGATCCACTGGTTTGATTAAAAAATTCGAGTTTATCTTCCAAAAATCAATTTTTATCTCTTGGGTGTTATCCTCTCTCATGTCTCAAGCTTACACAAAAGTTAATAAATCTCAGAATTATTGGTTAAATCTAATAAATTTTGAGGTTTTAAAAGGGGAATGTGGCTCTTAGAAATCTCACCATTAGCAAGCAAAACCTGAGGCCTCCTACTATTTGAATCTCATAAAACTGAGCTAATCCTTATGCAAAATGCTCTTTGCAAGAATATGTTTAACCTCAACTTCCGTTCCTACCTGTCCAGAGTTGCTGGAGATGTAGGGAGAGGGTGGAGTTGCAGAAAGTGAAAGTGAGTTAAAAAGGGTTACTCCAAAAAAAATTGAAGAAAGTAAGGATTCAAGTTCAAAACCACAGAGGGCTCTATTAAAAGTATGCTAGAATATGACTACCCTAGCACACCACCTCAGTGGTGATCATAAACTGGCCAAAATGTTGGAAGGAGGCTTAAATGAAAACAAAGGAAAAATAATTAATGAGATAAAATAATTAAAATAAATAGTAAAATAATATAACAAAAGAAGGTACCTAGAGTTTAATGATGATGAATAAGATTAAAATTTGACATTTGATCACTGAAATGGGAGATTGATCTTTGATATTGGTGGGCAGATTCTCGAGACCCAAGAAAAAAGTATATGAACTGAACTGAAGCTAAATCAGAGGAATTGAGATTGATATTCGGCGGATTTAAGCTCCGATGATGTAGAACTATGATTAAATTGTGTAGATCTAGGTTGATGTACCCTGTATCTACAATTTAAGGGTGAATAAAAGTTAGATCCAGGAATGGATGGTTTTGAATTAGATGTAGGCTAAAAAAGGCTAGATCTAGGTTTGGATGGTTCAAATTTGAAGAAATCGAACTTTCAGTGGTCATGTATGACTAGATCTGGCCTGAAGAGGACTGAAAAGTTTGTTACTGGGTGCAGGCCTAAGGAAAACATGGTCCTAAGATTGAAATCAAGGTTTCATGGCCTAACTCTAAGTTGGATGGAAGGTTATAGGGTCAGGGGTATTTTGGTTTTAAAATTCTATAAAAACTAACGGTATTTTGGAAAATGAAAACCTGAAAATTCTAGGGCTCTCTCTAGCTGGTTCTCGCTCTTTTAAACTCCTGAGAACTATTCAAAACTTTGAAAAAGTGAGGGCCAAGGGGTATTTATAGACGGTGGATTGGATATGAGATTCCAAGTGAACAGCTAGGAGTTCATGATCAAAACACGTTTGTAAGACCAAACCATTTCATGAGGTCGCCCACATAGAGGATAGTGTCGTTCTCATCATTTTGTAAGTCCTAAACACGTTCTGATAAGAAAAATATCTGGTGGCTACAAACTACAAGCAGACAGAGTACACTAAAGCATTTACATCGAAGATCATGGCTATAAATCTTTTTTCGGCCCCATTAGCTTGTGTCAACTCTTTCCTTCAAATTCTACAAAAATTCTGCACATGGCCACCCTTGTCTCAAAAATAGCATATACCACGGGTTTCTTACCCATGTCCTAATCTCTCTTTGCTTTTAGAGATTTAGTGACTTTGTTTTGTTATTTCTTCCTTCCTTCTTTTCTTCGATTTTGACTCCTTTTTTTTTATCCTTGGCTTCTTCTTTTTCGGACCTCCAATTACACGGGCTCTAGGGACCACTTGAACTCTTTCAAATCTTGGATCTAACCTCTTCTTCAATTTTCAAATGAGTGATCAATTGTTTTAAGCGCAAATCTTTCGACCAAGGCATCAATGTGTTTCTAAGTCTTTGCAAGAGGTTGGCAGCTTATGTATAGATGCCCCGACATGGAAGGGCTCATCAAATTTCATGCCATTTGATGCAAGTTCATTGCTCCTATCCAGAAATTGTGGACTTCATCCGTTACTGATCCATCCTTTGTAATCGTAAAATTGAAGTATCTATTATGAGATACTGCTTTCTTCTAACATTTTTCTCTTTTATTTTTGTTCCCAAAGCTTTCACATATCCTCTACATTGCTGAAAATCATGATTTTGGTATCTTCAAAGACCCATAACTCATTGGTATGTGAAGGTTTCGGGTGATTCTTAGTTCACATCGTTTGGAAGATCAAGCTTACGTTTATATGACATAGGAATAAAGAAAATCCGGCAAAAAGCAGGCCAAATAAGAAGAAAATGTGTAGGGAAGGTAAAATGTTGCTATTTTTAATATCCATCCACAAAAAAATAAAAATTCCTTCAAGTAATGAATTTTTTTACTCAAATTAATTGCAAAATGATCATTGCATGATTCTCTATAATACTTGTTCTTTAAAACAACGCCATTTTACAAAGGATTTATAATACTTAGCTTTTATAATCATGATGACCATATTTCTTTTTTTGTGTTCACAAGACCATTATGTGGAGATCTTTATTATTGTGGTCATCATGGATCTCATCTTCCTTTATTTCCTTTTATGGCTTGTGAGCTTCATTAATAATGGTTTTGCACGACATAAAATTGTATCATGGAACATATATTATGGCATCCTACCTTTTCTTTTAATGACATACGGAGGGTTCGGTGTTATCATCCATCTTCCTATATTTAAAGGCCTCATTTTTTTTGGAACGGTAACTTTTCTTTATTTTCTCTTTGAAAACATATTTCTCTCATATTTATTTTTAATTTTCAAATTACCTAATTCGTAATATAATTTTAATATTTTTTTTTCAAATCCAAATCATATGAAACCCAAGTCATCCAATTTGATATCTATTGAGTATGAATGATTGTAACCTCAATATACAAAAGATAAATGGTCTCTTTGTAGACAATCTCGAAATTTTAGGCATCTATTCTTCTCATCTAGGTGCATCTAATAAAAATATTTTAAAAATAATTCACAAAAATAAATTAACTAAAATACCGTTGAAATTTTCAAGAGTATTTTGGTCAATTTATATTTTATAATTTTTTTTAAAAATATTTTTATTAGAATCTCCTAAATTTAAAGAACAGACGTTTAAAATTTCAAGTTATTTGGATTTTTAGAACAAATTTAAAATTCAAATACCAAATACAATCGTGACAATTTGATAGGCCCATATTCAATTGGGCCATTGAGATTATATTGTAGCTGTTAGCTAGTGCGCTAACAATATATTTTCTCATATATATATATATATTGTGTGTGTGTGTGTGTGTGTGTGGCAGTATCATCATGGATATAGCATGTCTGTGATGGTCTTTTTTTCGCCCGGTACCGCCACGAACATAGCGCCATCAGTTGTGGCTTCGTTTGAAAAACTGCCATGGAAATGGCATGTCCGTGGTGGAGTGAAATATTTTCAAAAGCGTTTATAGGTGTTTTTAAAATTTTATATATATTAAAAAATAAAATATATAAACAAAAATGAAAAAGATGGCATATACAAAAAAAAATGTTGTTATTCAAGAATAATATAATTAAATCTTTCTTTTACAAAGCGAAGATGGACTAGAGTTTTGATAGGGAAAATAAACACACACAATGTATTTCTTGAGATCACAATAATTGCTATTAATCATGACCATATTACAAGTTCTTTTCATGGTCCCTTACAGTACTAATTTCTATTTATTCACAGAGAAAAACCCATTTCCTATCCTTACGTCAACAATGAAAACCATGAAAGATCTAAATGATGTTCACAAATTGATAGTAGTGATCCCCTCAAAACTTTTTATAATAGAGTTTGTACTTAAATACAGGTGAAAAATAAAAGCAACAAAATCTACATTCCACCACTACAAGAAGTACAAACCTTATTGATCCTAGCAATAGCAACGGTTAGAAGAAAGCACATTTGCAGAGCAGCATGACAGAAGAAAGTTAGCTGTGATTATGCAAGCTTGATGGGAGGATGCATGAATTCTCCATTCAACATGGCCTTGGCGATGAATTCATAAGCGGCTTCTGTGAGATGGATTCCATCCCAATTGACATATCGGGCCGGATTTGCGCAAGCATGGGCCCCTGGATGTCCACATCTGTCCGTGATGTTGAAATTATATGGTCCTCCGCCTCCACAACATGCCCTGAGAACGGTTTCCTTTCGGAATCCTGCATTTGTAGTCACAAAAACCGTTCCTAAATTAAGTTATGCAATTCAAAATAGAGCGATTTACATACGGACCCTAAAATTTTAGGTAAAGTACAAAGAAGGTCTATCAATCGGTTTTTTTTTTCTTTTTTTCAAAATTGACTCTCGATCAACTTAAATTTTATTTTTTATTTTAGTATTTTTGTTAGTAGGGAAGTACCTCAAGCTTTAAGGCACTGACCTACTAACGAT
>NW_006494943.1:4133161-4143913 GCF_000471905.2 Amborella trichopoda
ATATATATATATATATATATATATATATATATATATATATAAATAAATAAAAAAAATCAAAATTCAAGTTGACCGAGGGGCACTTTTGAAAAAATTTTAAAACCCAGGTTGACCAACTTTCTTGGTAATTTTCGTATATAAGTAGAACATTTTGTATTTTATATAAAATTTTAAAGCCCGTGCGTAAATCACTTCTCAAAATATTGAACTTGAACAATTTGAGGAGATGCATAAATGGTTTTGTAAATATTGGTTGAACAATTTGAGGAGATGCATAAATGGTTTTGTAAATATTGGCAAAGTAACGTGGGTTGTCCATCCCAAGAGGGAAATGGTTTTTGATCAAAGGTTTTGTTTAATAGGTCACAACATCCGCAACTAAACAGTTTAAAAGGAAGTGAATTTTATTGTAGAGATCGCCGTCCATTATTGTATTTCACCACCCCGATTAGCCGACTATTCTTAAGGACCACTTTGTGTAAGATCGGGGACAACCACTTCACTTTTCACAAAACTTCAACCCATGAACCAGGGAGCAAAAAAGTCGGGAGTCTTTTCTTTAAAGAGAGAAACAATCTTCTTCCATTTAATCGACCCATTTACCAAAACCCATGATATAGGAAAAGTATATAATGAAACCATTTACCTTTATAAGATGGTCACAATTGATCTTGACCATTCGATGTGACCTTGGTTGGTTGCACTTATTCTATCGACTAATCTCAAAATTCAAAAATAAATTTCTCGAACTTTGTGACAAACAGAAACTATTAGATTTCACATCGGATGACTATAAGTAATTGTGATCTCCTTGAATCAAAGGTAAATGGTCTCATTATATGTATATGATATCGAAAATGAACCAGTTTGATATCACCCCTCAATTAGAATTAGCAAAAGCAATTTCTCCTTGCATAATATGGTTTCTAAACAATTCATGATCTATATATGAATGAGGCGAATGACTTATCCTTTGGTCTATTAGTGAATCATCTCTCTAGATATTGTGAAAGATGTTTCACTAGAAATATTCTTGTTATTGTTTTGACTCAGATTCCCCCAAAAGTGGATCCCGCTCTAATTGCTCCAAATAAATCAAATACATGCATTAAGATACAAAGGTTTCTTGTTCCACAACGACGAAAGCACTTTTTCATTTATGCACACACACACACTAGTTCTTGATTCACAATTATCTTGTAATTTTATTTCTTTTATGAATAAATTTTTACGGTTGTGACAGTAAACGTGGATTCTTAGGTATTAGTAGGATTTTTATTTTATATTTTCTCATTGTAAGTGGCACATGTAAACATATTTGTTGATATTAAAAAAGAAATTTTTTGAATATATACACTATTTTTCTTTAAGTTAGCCACCTTACATCCCTATCATTATTTTTGGCATTGCCCTTTTGCCTCTATCTCTTAAGTTTTTGACCTTCTCTATTTATTTACTCATTCTTGCCATAATAAAAGCATGTGAACCCCTTTCTCGACTTCGATATAATTTTATCCGGTATGTGGACTTCCTCAATTTGTGAGGTCAATGTGTCGGAAGATCTTCTTCTCTCATCCCTCATTTAGTAGGTTGATGGAGACTTGACTCATAGTTATTTTTCCCTCAAGTGCTGAGTTGTTTAGGGAGATCACCAGAGTCTCCCAACTATATAGTAACAATATAGTATGTAGCTTGTCATCTTGGAACATCTTCATCATTATGAGCTGGTGAACAATGCTTTATATCTCATTCAAGTGCCTTGCAATGGAGCCCCCATTCTTAAACTTCTCACTAACTTCCGAATGAAGAACTTATTATTTATAATCGTACAAGTCATGTAGCTTGTTCTATTGTTAAATTAACAAATGTCTCACTTGACACATACTGGAATACAACATCGCCAACTATTGTTGGTTAGTTTCAATAGCCATTTGTCTACTCTTTCTTGATCATAGCTTCTGGCTTGTGCTCTATCATTTAATGGGTGTATACAAGTCCTTACAGTATTAAAGATCTCCATCTTTGACTTCTTCATAATTTAGTTATTCCCGTGGAATAAATCATCATGTTCCTGGTTCTATTATCCATTTTTGATGTAAACACAATAATCATTCCACAACCCATCTCAACCTTTTTTCTTCCTTTCACTGGTGGTTAAGCCCCCATAAGCACTCTCTCTATAGGGTTTCATAAGTTTTACATAGTATCAGAGTGTCACCATCATCAACTGTAAGCGCATCATTCCTCTTTTTTGTTTGAAGACGAATGTCTCTATTTTCTGTTCCTCTCTGTAAGTGCATTATTTCTCTTCTCTCTTTTCTTTTTTCCTCTCTATTCAATCTATTGAGATTATCATACCTATCTCCTACCCAAAAGTTTGTCATCTCTATTGTTTGATTCTCTCTCTACAAACTTAAGCTCTTTTTGCCATAGCTATGTTCATTCTATTGAGATTATCATATCTCTTTCATTCTCAAAAGTTTGTCCTCTCTATTGTTTGATTATCTCTCTACAAACTTAAGTGCTTTTGGCCATAGCCCTGTTCAATCTATTGAGATTATCATCTCTCACTCCTTCCCAAAATTGCTTGATTTTCTCTCTACAACCTTGCAAATTTTTTTCCTCTCTGGGGCTTGAATCCTGGAAAAAGGTATTGTTGGTGTTTGTCAAAACGAAAGTGCTTGTTGGTGTTTGAGAAAGGGTTAGTGTTTGTACCCTTGTAAAAAAATAAAATAAAAAAATAATCGGTAACCTCTGTTCATGTGGCCTATTTGTTTAACTTCGGAACTCTATCTACCGAAGTATGTCCTATTTTGTTTCTTAACTTCAGAAACTGTGGTATCGAGGTACTCCCTATTATCTCTCAGAATTTGTTCTCTTCTAGTGAAGACTTTATTTCAAAAATCTCAAGTGAAGTAACTTTCTTTATTATGGCCTCGCTAAACTTCCCATTATTTATCTCTATTAAACTCAGTAGAGACAACTATCTCAAATGGAAGACCTAAGTTTTCAATTATGTTGAAGGCCTGAATCTTGAAAGTCATCTTGATGGATCTAGTCGGCCACAAAATGAACTTATTTATGAGGAATCAAAAGAAATTCAAGGCAGCAAACTAGAACCGTCAAAAGACTCCAAATTTCTGGAATGGTGAATGAAAGATAAAATACTATTGAGTTGGTTACTTTCTACTCTCCGATGACTTGCTCACTGAATACCTAAACAATCAGTGACTAAATATCTGAACAAGTTCAAAATTATAGGTGACCACCTTGCAGCAATTGATAGTCCAATAAGTGATCAAGATATGTCTCTATACCCTCAAAGGTCTCAGTCTAGAGTTTAAGTCATTTGAGACGTCCTTGATGACCAAACCACCATTTCCATCCTTCTCAGAGCTTCGATCTTCTCTTCTCACATATGAAGCTCGATTTGTATCTTCATCAATTGTTGAAAGTAATCCTCAAGCCTTGATGAACACATCATTAGGGCAAAGAGGTGGATATGTTCGAGGACGTAGTCGTTATGGAGGTAGAAGATGTAGAGGTCATAACCTAAATCACCAAGGCATCCTTCGAGCCAACCCACCTTTCCATCAACCTCCTCAACTAAGATTGGGCATGATACCTTGCGTAACTTATCAGTATTGTGGGTGATATGGATATATTGCTAAAAACTGTTGGGACATAAAAAATGTCTCATTGTCCCCAAAATGCACCAGTGCATGATTTCAGCAATCTATCAACCACTACACCAACTGATCGTCCTTAGGTTATGGATTTCGGTGCAACTGCTCATATGACGGATGACAACTCTCAACTTAGAGGCATGATTCCTTACCATGGTTCTTGTATGGTATTCATTGGAGATGGTACTGCCTTACCTATAACCCATATTGGAACTATGAGTATTTTCACTACCTTTGGTTCCTTAAATATTCTTAATGTTTTACTTATTCCCAAACTAAATAAGCAACTCATATCTGTATCTCAATTTGCTAAAGATTTTAAGTGTTGTTTTGAGTTTACCCCTCATGGTTGTGTTGTGAAAGATCTACAAAGTGGGAAGGTGATTGCTGAGGGGGTATTGAGAGAAGGTTTGTACGTGCTCCAAAATGATCAACTCTATGGTCTTGCTACAATGGAGCTATTTTGTGTCATGAGCGCCTAGGTCATCCTAGTTTCACTACTGTCAGTAATTTGGGAAGAGAGTTAGCGTTACCTAATTTTGTTAATGATTTATCTCCTGGTTCGCTATTTTCTTCTTATCAGTTAGAAAAATAATTCGAGTCTACGCTTAACTCTTCTAACAGAAAGTGTAATGCTCATCTTGATTTAATTCACAGTGATGTTTGAGGTCCAGCCCCAATTACTTCCTTATCAGTTTCTAAATTTTATGTTGTTTTTGTGGATGATTATACTCGATTTACATGGATATATTTTTTGAAGAAAAAATCTAATGTGTTTAATTGTTTTATTAATTTCACACTTATGTTGAGCCTCAATTTGCTTGCAAACTCAAAGCTTTTAGTTCTGGTGGTGGAGGTGAATTTACCTCTCATGCTTTTAAAGAATATTTGAGTCAGCAGGGAATTCATCATCAATATTCACGTCCGTACACTCCAGCACAAAATGGTATTGCTGAGCGCAAGCACCGTCACATTATCGAGAGTAGTCTTTCCATGATGTATGCAAGTGGTTTACCTCAATTCCTTTGGCCATAAACTTTTCCACTGCTATATATCTCATTAACAGATTGCCAAGCTCTACATTGTCCTTCATATCTCCCTTCCAAAAGCTTTTTTATAGTAAACCAGATTACTCTTTTATCCGGGTATTTGAATGCGTATGCTTCCCACACATTTATTCCTTTCAAAGAAATAAATTTTCTCCTAAGGCTTATGAGTGTGGGTTTATTGGATACAACTTTGAACATAAAGGTTACCGATGTTATGACAAAGTGTCAAGACGCTTTTTCATTCCAAGACATGTAATATTTGATGAAACTAGGCTTTACTGTCAGAACCAGTGTTTCCAAACTAACACAAATAGCATGTCAAATAGTGTGTTTGCACCTATTTCAATGCCTTTTCAATTGCATGAAAAAATACACTCACAAGCTCCTATCTCCTCTGAAGTTACAGATGAACCATCTCAGCAACATCACCCTTATCAGTTATCGCCTCACTCTAACATGTCAGATCAACAACCTATTTCCTTGACAGTTGTTTCACCAATTTCTTTTTCTTCTCATATTTCAAACTTAGATGCATATTCCATAGTGTAACATGATTTATTTGAAGGACCCTTAGCAGTTTCACCTATACCACCACGTCGTTTCTCTCATTCCACACGACCTCCTAGATATCTGTTAGGCTACCAGATTTATTCTGCAACCGTTTCTTCTCCTGACACCATCTCCAAGATCTTAAGAACAAAATACCCCATTGAGAGTTATACCTCGGGAGAGAGATGCTCTTCCGATCATCAAGCCTTTGCAATACAAATTTCTCAAATTTGAGAACCAACCACCTATGAAGAAGCTGTCTCTGACACGGGATGGCTAGTCTCAATGAAAGAAGAGATTCATGCACTTAAAAAGAATCACACTTGGGAATTAGTGCCATTACATCCAGGCAAAAATGTAGTGGGCACAAAATGAGTGTACAAAGTTAAGGTCAGATTAGATGACTCAATTGAAAGGTTGAAGTCCAGACTAGTGGCCAAGGGCTTTAATTAATTAATAATATGGCATTGATTATGACGAATCTTTCAGTCCAGTTGTGAAGGCACCCACTATTTGATCCATCATGGCTTTGTCATCTATGTTTGATTGGAAACTCCATCAACTTGGTGTGAAAAATGTATTTCTTCATGGTGATTTTAAAAAAGAGGTGTACATACAACAACCCAAAAGATTTGAAGATCCCTTACGACCACATCATGTCTGCAAATTTAAAAAGGCGATTTATGGACTCAAACAAGCTCCTCGGGCATGGTTTGAGAAATTCAGTTGTCTGCTCCATAATGTTGGTTTTCAAAGAAGCAAGGTTGACTACTATTTCTTAAAAGATCATCCTCAGGTATTGTTATCCTTCTAATTTATGTGGATGACATTATTGTTACTAGAAATGATATTAAAGGCATTGAACATATTAAGAAAGACTTGAAACTGAACTTTGAAATGAAGGATCTTGGATAACTAAAATATTTTTTGGGATTGAAATTCATCAGAACAAAAAAGGCATTGTTCTCACCCAACATAAGTATATTATTGACTTACTCTCTAAAACAATGATGTTGGTATGCAAGCCTATTTTTATTATGGCTGAAGTAAGTAGGAAGTTAATGATTGAAGAAGGGGAATTGTTACCTAATCCTTCCTTATATAGAAGTGTAGTTGGTGGTCTTCAATATCTTACATTTACACGTCTTGACATTGCTTATGCAATGAATACAGTAAGTCAGTTCATGCAGGCTCCCTGACAACCTCATTGGGAAGCCACAAAAAATATTTTGAGGTATTTAAAGGGATCTATACATAATGGCTTATTCTATACTTGTTCCAATTCACCTGACCTCAAAGCATACTTTGATGCTAATTGGGCTAGGTAGCCCTAATGATCGTAGGTCCATTACATGATTATGTATTCTTTTTAGGAAAGAGTTTGATTCCTGGAGTAGCAAAATGCAAGCCTCGGTATCTAAATCCAGTACAAAATCAGAGTAAAGAGCAATGAGTATTGTCGCGACATAAATTACTTGGCTACGTATGCTCTTTAAGGTAATTCATGTTTCTACAATTAAACTAACCATTCTAGCTTGTAATAATAAAAGAGCCATGCGCTTAGCCACCAATCCTATCTTCCATGCTTACACTAAATACATAGAAGTTGATTATCAGTTCATTAGAAAAAAGATTGTATCATGTGCTATTTCAATGACCTTTGTTCCTTCATCCCATCAACTGGCAAACATGTTCACTAACGCACTAACTAGATCAAGACACTATGAGTCCACAAACAAGCTCTTGACGTACAAGACATATGCTCGGCTTGAGGGCGGGGTCTTAAGATGAGATTATATTTTATAACATTGTATAGAGTATTTGTTCATCTTTACCCTCAAGGATATTTTTGTCTACTATATATATATATATATATATATATATATATAACTAATTTTTGAGTGGACTGAATGATTCGTAGTCTGCTCTTCATGTTCTTTCTCTAGGATTTCATAAGTTTTACAACTAGAAATCAAGATGGGTCACTGGCAGTCACAGTGTGTCAAGACGGTCACAGGTGTGCCATCGGTGGTTAAAGTGTGTCATCAGCTACTAAGGTGGCCACCGGTAGTTAGAGTGTATCACCATCGATCAAGATGAGTCACCAGTAGTCAGGGTGGTTCACCACCGCTCATGGTGGTTACTAGTAGTCAAGATAGTTAGTGGTGATCAAGACCTTCTTTTCAACAAATTGATGGCCACAGATTGATGGTGTGTCCCAAGCACTCCTTTTACTGTGGTCTCGAGGATCCTGGTTACTTGGAGGTTCCTTCCATTCTTGTCCTGCAACTGCTAGGTCTCACTTCACAGGCAAATGGTGATAGGGACAACAAGAAGTGTGTTGAATTTAGGGGAAACAAGCTTTGATACCACTATCAGGCTCACACCATTTGAGCCCTCTCGAAAATATGTGGATGCATGCGACAAAACCATTACCCTTATGGTACAAATAGCAAGCACCTTTTATATGTGTAGAAGTAGGAAAAACATTCAAGATATCAAAACAAAAAAAAAAAAAAAAAAACAATTGAACATATGATTGAGGTGGTTCACTCTTTTTGTGCTACATCCACAAGAGAGTACGCAACCTACTACAAGTAATGAGAATACACGGGAAATGGTGGAACAAATGACGCAGTTCAGCTGCATCAAGAAACTACCTTCTTCTTCTAAGATGCAAACTCTCTCTCTCTTAGGATACAAATCGTCCCTATCTAGAGGATTTCTCTCTCTTAGTTTTATGTGCCTCGGGGCTTTCTCTCTCCCTCCCTCTCTAAGGGCCTTCTCTTCCCTTCTCTCTTAGGCTCTAGAGGCTTCACCCAAAGAACAAACTCTCTCTCCAAGATAATCTCTTATGTTTTCTTAGGTTTTGTCTTAGTGTTTTCTCTCTATAAGAGGCCTTCTCTCTTTTTAAGAAGCATGTTCTTTCTCTTAAAAAGAAAATAATCACCTAAAACATGAGCCCCTTTATGTTGGGTAGGGGTAGCAATGGACCCGGACACGACCCGGGACCTGCCAAGTATACCCAACACCGGTTTGGGAATGGTTCTAACATTTTGACCCGGTGGGTCGGATCTGGGTATGGGTCCAACATTTTGACTCGGTCGGTTGGGTACAAAAACCTGGACCCGAATACTATTCGGGTCTGGGTCCGGTTGGACCCGCCCGTACCTATAAATCATTGGAGATAAATACTTCAAGTTGGAGATAAATATTTCAAGCCTTATTCTTTTGGGTGTATTAAAGATCATATACAATAAAAACTCGTAGATATCTTTAGTTATTAAAAAACAAATTAGATGGTTTGAAATCTAATAGCGGGTGATTGTGACCTTGTTACCAAAAGTATAGATATATGACGGTAAAAAAAGGGCAAGAAAAAGAGAAGAAGTTCATAGTGGGAGTGGCAATAGACCCAACCAGACTCGGGATCCAACGGGATAGACCCGGGACCCGATAGGTTTAGGTATGGGTCCAACTTTTAGACCTGATGGGTCTGGGTCCAAAACCTGGATCCGTATACTATTTGGATCTGTCTGGTCCAGCCGGACCCGACCCATTGCCACCCCTTATGTTGGGCTTTTATAGACCCCAAATTACTTGCTTAGCAAGTCCTTGGGTGTTGTCCCCAAAAATGCCTCTCCACATTAGGCCACACCAAGGAGGTCCCTCCCACATGGGGCAGGATGTCCAACAAAGTTGAATCATTTGGGGAATGAACTTCACTGGCCACCAAGCCTTGAGCATTTTTCTTAAGCAAACCAGGTCTCTATCACGACCTTCTCTTAAGATGCAGCTCAATTTGCAATATCATGTGAGGTAACCATCCATAGAAATCTTACAGTGGAGATGAATGTGCTGATGGACGTGACATAGTTCATGAGGAGCTCTGCCCCTGCATTTGCTCATCTCCACCATTGGTCTTTTGAATGGTCGGCAGATATAATGTCGATATCCCTTCAAAAGGGACACAATATATGTGCCAAGCATTTGCAATGAAAACAATCTAAAGGTAGGATTTGGAAGTACCGAACATTTCCGGTGTTTGGACAAAGCGAATTGCAGCATTGTAGTAGTCGGCATAGATGATATTTATGTGGGGGAACCTCTCTCTCATTGCTTGGATGGCTTTGTGGAGCTTTGAGTTATGATATTGTGCGAATTCATTGAAGCGGATTAGGCATCCGTTACGGGGATCGTACTCATTCTTGTCTGTAGTAAGAAAGCCGGTGAGAATACTAGCTGAGCATCCGACCGGCAAATTTCCTGGCACCACCAGAGTTTTAGCTCCTATTCGGATCAACACCTGCATTTATCACATCTAAATTTTATTCCAAATGCACAAATTGTTCGATGAAGGAAAGGAGCGGCCAAAATAGAGGAAATCACAGGAATTTAGCCTCTTGACTAAGTAGTTGTAGCATAAAGATGACAACACTGTTGCAAGGGGTTCTAATGGCCACATAAATGTAAAAATACATAAAAGGACAAAATAAAAGAAAAGTATAAGTCATGGGAAAATGGTCGACAATGTACTCATTTGGTTTATGTGAAAGCATTTTTCCGGCAAACTTTAGAAAGTTCGTTTAAGAGCGTTTTCAATAGCCTAGAAAAAGCATTTTCAATGAGTACCGAACAGTTTCTTTTCCATGGAAGCATGGAAAATTTATCACACTGGCGGGCAAGGCATGGAAACGGTCATCACAGTGGCGAAAGCAAGCGCAAAAGTGAAAAGTTCACAAAAGAAAAAAGTTGCAAAGGAGGTTAATTTCCGGTGAACACTCACTGGCCAAGTTGCCGGTGAGCAAGGTTTGTTGTAGAGTAGGGCTTATGAAGACAAGAAATTAGCTTTCTCTTGTCCGGTATTTGAATTGCCGGACATGAGAGAAACTTAAAAAAAAAGATATACTGCATATGAAGTGGGGGTGGTGCTTGTAATTTCAGATAAATGACTGTCCATTTGATAATTGACCTCTCCCAAAAAAATGTTTGCTCTATTAGATTTTCCCTCTTTGGTTCCTCCTCCCACCCATTTCTCTTGCCCAATCTTAACAACTCCACTAGTTGCGTCGACTCCATTTGGATGCGCCATGGGCTTAGTGAGAGTATTTGGGTGCTGCTAGGTGTGTTACCCCAACCCCAGCATGTGCGCTTATTATGGAAGGGATTCTGTTCAAGAATGGTGG
Source organism: Amborella trichopoda (assembly GCF_000471905.2). The sequence continues at coordinate 4,143,632 of NW_006494943.1, forward strand.
TGGATAGTCAGGGCTCCAGCCGAGGGATTGGAGAGAGAGGCATTTTGCTTTAAGTGGTTCACGGGGTTTCTAAGTTTGTTGGTAGTGTAGGGCATTTGAGATTAAGACATCCTTTTGTATTTTAGGAGTGTTGGGTCAGTCTTTCTAGGAAGTAAGGTCTCTTTATTTCTTCTTTTTTGTTATTATACTTACGGAGACTACCTCCCAACTGTTAAGAAAAAAAAAAAAAAAAACAAAAAAAAAAAAAAACAAAAAAAAACGGGTAAAAATTAATAAGTAAGG
>NW_006494943.1:4155015-4167461 GCF_000471905.2 Amborella trichopoda
TAAAAACTAAGTTTGGCCCTAAAATGTGAAGAGTATTTTTTTTTTTTTGAAGACAAAAGATGGCCTTAAAAATTTTTCTTTTTTGGAAGCAAAATTGCCTTAAAATAGATTATTCGAATGATTTGTTTATTGGAAAATGAAACAGATTAAATATGATTCACCATGCTAAATAATAAAATAGTTCCTTTTTTTAACAAAAAGGCAAAGGGGTTCACCAAAAAGTCCTACCTCGTAAACAAGATAAAATTCTCTCTCTCTCTCTTAAACAAGGTAACGAATCAAAGTGATGCCAACAAATATACTTAAGGAAAATCTCTTTATACTTTTATTTTTAAGTTTTATATCTCAATAGATCTAAGGTTTCAAAATATATCTTGAGTCATAAAAATTTTAAGTTTTATATCTTTTAACCTTCTGAACTAACGTTATCCCATTTAAACCTATTTTTTTTATCCCAAAGAAATATAAGAAAGGTATATCCTTTTCTAAACACCATCCTTTCTCTTTTTTCATGTGATTTTCCTCTAAATCTCTCTCTACACCTATTTTTTCACTCTCTCTCCTCCGTGAGATAGACAAAAAAGGTGAATGTTAGAGAGAGAAAAATTTGGGAGAAATATATCACATAAAGAGAAGAAAGATTTAAAATGAGCACGTCTTTTTTATATTTGTTAAGGTTAAAAAAATAGTTGAAAGTGTGTAAAGTTATTCAAAAGTTTAAGAGATATATTTTGAATCTTTGGGTTTATTGAGATATGAAAACAAAAAATAAGAAGTATGATGATATTTCTCTTATACTTAAAGTGGAAAAGTATCCATAAATTTATTTACTTAATTTTTTTATTTATTTTTAGACCACCAACAAAATGAAAATAAAGTAACAATTTTCTATGTTCATTTTTTAAGAAAGTAAAGAATATGATATTTAACAAAGATGATGAAAGTGTGAGGAATTATCAGTATTTTACTTTTTTTCTTAGCAAAGAACAAAATCAGAAATTCAAGCATGAGATGATTTAACAACCCACATTCAAAATGTGCATTTTTAATACTGTACTACCAGCAACTGTTTCTTGATCTATTTTGATGTGCACCGTTTTTTAAATTTTAAATTTTATAATCGAGGATAAAAAAGAGATTTTGAAGCCATCATAAGGGTTTCGTCACCAAAACATCTCTAAATAAATTTTATAGGTGCGCCTTACTTGTCCTGTATAAGGAGGCAGCCTTATAGAAACCTCACCCCCAACTTATATGCCCTTTTGTAAGGGCCTGCCCGTGGGCTATTTATTTGTGAACAAAAAAACGGCGAACCTCAAGGTTCTAAACATATTGTTATTTTTTGCCCATTTATTCTCAAGTAGACTCAATTGTAAGCTTCGCAATGAAGTTTCTTTTTTAACTGAAATTTTCCGAACATTTGTAATCACCGCGATTAAAAACAAACCAATACTAGAGCTCAAAAGTGCTCCAAATCAGCCTCAAGGACCGATCGTGAATCACTCCTTGAGGACAATTTATCTAGGTCTTTTTTTTTTAGTTTTATAAAAAACATAATGGGCATGGTTCATCAACATTCAATCCATAAAAAAAGAGAGACAACATTAAAAAGTGAAAATAATAAAAGGAGAATTAATGGAAAAGACAAAAGGATTCACTAGGAACTATTTATATATTTTAATATTTTATTTTATTAAATATGACATTTCTTCTATAAAAATGCCAACAAATTATTGACTGTTGTAAAATGAATGTAATGAACACCAAATACCCAAACATTTGACAGGTTTTCAGTAATTATGCATTTTCACTAAAATAATAAAAAACCATAATGCAACATCACTTTTTTTTTTGGAAATGTAAGAAACTAGATTTTAAAGATTTTTTTTTTCTTTTTTTGAAGTTTTTTAGGCCGAAATTGGCTGATTTGGCAGATTCTCCTATCCGGATCATCGATCAGCTGATCTGACTCGATTTTTGGATGACCGATCCAAGTCGATGATCCGATTGTTAAAACCTTGGGTCAGCGATTGAGTTTATGCTCCAATAGGGGTTTGCTATAGATAGATCAAATTTCCCTTTAAAGCAGGTCTTGAAACGACCTATTTATAGACATGGAGGGATAACAACCCTGGGGAGATGGCGGCTCAATATGAGTCGTCCATTCTCCAATGATGCTCCGTGGGGCCCCACAAATGTGGTAGTTTCCAGCCACCTATCTCCCACGTCCCTGGTGGTTTGAGCTAAAAAATTAGGGGTTTTAGGTGAACTTATGACCCATTTGATAATCTTTATTTTCATTTTTATATTATTATGGGTCAACTAGGTTTTAAGCTCAATCAAATTAAGGCGTGCCTCTAATTTTTTTTATAAATATAAAGTTTGGTGTAAAAATTTTTTAAGATGGTTTGAAATTCTCTTTTCTTATAAAATTAAAAATCTTGAAAATAGATGGTCCTGATAATACGTTACAAGACATCATTTTTAGGTCTCAAAGTTTTTTTTTGTCTTTTCATATTCATACATCTCTATGTCGAGATGATCAATTAGAGAGTTTTCTAACATCAAAACCACCTTTCATGATGGATTTTTGAGGTACACCTTAATTCTACATTTTAAGGTTGCAACCTTACATGAACTTTTTCCACTGGGTAATAAGGTTGATTAGGGTTTAACGGCGTTAGGAAAATTTAGGACGTGTTTAATGGGTGGCTTAACCTAACCAGGCAAGTTCTATGCGATGTTAGCCTAATTAAGCAGGTTTAGCTAATGGGACTGATTAGGAAAGGTTAGGGCCTTCTAAATATGTTTTAGGGTTAACTGATGTGGGTTTAAAGCTAATCCAGTAGGGCTGGCCTAATGAGGTGTATGGAGCATGGGACTATGGTGTAATAAGGTGCACTGTGTTAGTATGGCCTATAATTCAATTTATGTTAGGAAAAGGGCATTTCGATGGGGCAAAAACAAGGATCTGGGTTCTATGGTTTTGGGGTTTTGGATGTCAGAGAATTCCCTTCGCCAGGGTGTTGACACATGGACTGCGAGTATGAAAGGATAGTCGTGAAGCCTACTTCTCGTAATCTGTAATTCGACAAAGCCCACTTTCTCTTTCAATATTTTACTTTGATTTTATTTAATGCAAATTGAGATGGAATAGATTCCAAGTCATAGCACTTCTGGATTTTCACATATAAACAATTTAAATGTATTTTTTCTCTTTATTTACAAATCACATGCCAATTATCAGCTAAATATGTTGCTCGTTCAAGGTAAACATGTTTTACTTTGTTATTTTTTTTTTTTCTTTTTTTTTCTTTTTTTTGTGATTCTTCAATGTCGAGAACAATGTGTGATGTTCACTTTGGAGTTCACATTTTAGGCCTTGTGGCATTCACATGCATTTTACATGATTGGGCTCTCATGAATATGTCATGAATCCTACATAACTACATACCCACTCTTGTAACATAAATTGTTCTTGAGATGAAAATATCTCAGCATAGAGTAAAAAAAGAAAAATTGAAATAGGTATTAAATTTGAAGATCATGAATCAGTTTTAAATTAGGGTATCGGAGGAGACTAACACAACCGGGTAAGTCTCGAATGGTGATAAATTCTATAATTAGTGGTCTTATAGATTAAGATGTGCATATTGTGTGATTTTATAAATTAGAAAGAGATTTGCCCATTTTATAAATTAGAACGCCATTTTTTATTCATTAACGATACTGTTTTACTTCCATACTAATAATTTTGTTTTGATCCATTATAACTTTAGTAAAGAAAAATGTTTATATAAGGTTACAACCTAGTAGAATTACAGATGCACTTAAAAATCGATCGAAAAAAGTTGTTTTAATGTTGAAAAGCATTCTAATTGATCATCTCGACATCAAGATGTATGAATATAAAATAATAATAATAATTTGAGTCCTATAAATAATGCATCTTGCAACATATTATCTATACTATCTATTTTCATGATTTGCATATATTTATGGATCTACTTGATTTTAACCATTTTTAGAGTTTAAAATTATATAATTAAATATAAAAATAGATTTTCAGATAATCTTAATAATTTTTTAACACTAAAATTATATATTATAATAAAATTTGGAGGTGCGTCTCAATTGGATTGTTTAAGCTTATAGAAACCACATCTTTTAAGTTATTACTCCTTCGTAGAATTGGTAAAGTTACTTAAATAATTCTTTAAAAAGATTTATAAAAAACATCGTATTTTGATGTCGGTACAAAAGCATAGCCTCTTTTTTATATATATTTTAAAGTTAAATCCTACTTTTTGAGAGCACATGTAAAACAATATTACTTTTCATATATATCGGGTCAAACTCAAATTTTGGGACTCCATGCTTCTCACCACCGCACTTACGTAAAAACACGAAAACAATCCAAAAAATTAAAATGACCAGAATTCCCTTACAAGGTTTAGGGGTTTCAAGTGTATTTTAGTTGATATATTTTTTTGACATTTTTATTTTTTGTATTTTTTAAGGTGCTTGAGGGTGAGAAGAATGAATACCCAAATTGAGCTTAACCCAATAAGTACAATAAATATAATTAAAATACAATATGCATCATTAGAATATGGGACTTGAGCCTAATATATAAAATAAAGGGGATTATTTATAAAATTCAAACTAAAATAAGAATTTTTTTTTGTTTTTTGTAAATGTGTTTTATTTATAAATACTTTAACAAATTTTACTGATCAAACTATACATCGCATCCTACACGTCAAACAACTAATTTGGGAATTTAATTCTAATATTGCTTTCTCTTTTTCTAATTATATGTTTTTATTAACATTTAGAAGAAGGATCCGTCATTTGGTGGGATAGTAAAAAGGTCACTTGGGGTCATGGTAAAAGGGTTGGGTAGCGAGCACAAGAACGCGGGGTTCTTTTTATGGGAGGGGCCATTTTGTACATAAAAAATCAAATGTTGTGACTGTTTCCATCTCACCCCATACAGCACCTACGGAACGTGTAGACCTGCATGAGCGGGTATGGGTATGTTATGATCGTTTCCATTTCATCCCTAAAAAATCAAATATTGTGACTGTTTCTATCTCACCCCTCACAGGACCTACGTAACAGGTAGACCTGCATGGGCTGGTATGTTATGATTGTTTCCATCTCATTCCTATATTTCCATCTCACCTGGATCTGCATAGGCAGGTATGTTATGATTGTTTCCATCTCATCCCTATGTTTCTATCTAACTTCAGAGAATTTGGAGACCCATTTGGGACCGTCGATCGCGTACCCTACCTAAACGGGTATGTTATGACTGTTTAAAAAGAAATCTCATTCTTCCCAGAACCCTGTTAGGTGACACCAGCACCGGGTTATGACCATTTTTATTAGTGTTTAGAAAGAATTAGTGATCTGCACATGCATTGCACGTGTATTAAATATTAATTACTAAAATAAATTTTTAATATTAAATTAGCAAATTCGATTATAGAGAGAGTAACAAAAAGAGAAAGAATTGGTTGGATCTATCTTCATGTTTAGAATGAAGCGTTGCACGTGTACTAAATATTAATTACTAAAATAAATTTTTAATACTATTTTATTTTAATACTAAATTGTCATATTTGATTGTGGAGAGAGTAACAGGGAGAGAATTGGTTGGGTTCATCTTCATATATAGGCTTATATTAGATAGTTATTTTTGTATTTTAATTAATTATTCTCTAACCCACTATAGAAAAATAAAAATTTAAAACATGTTATTTGAATTTCAGAATGTGATTACAATTCTACTTATGACTTTCACTTTGAGGTTATTCTTTTTCTAAGAATATAATTTCAATCACATTATTTTTTATTCTAATTTGCCTTTACAGTTAATTACTATCTTGTTTTTCCTATTTGTACATATTCCAATATATCATTTAGTAATGTAAGTAAATTTATTTTTTACTTATATAAGTAAATTTATATTTACTTATATAAGTAAATATATTATTTACTTATAAGTAAGTATTACTTCAAAAATTGGAGAAACTAATGCAAAAAAGAACAATAAAAGAACTATCTTTTTATTTTATTAATTATTTTTCATTTTATCTTTTCCTTTTTCTTATTTTTATTATATTATTTTTAAAATAATTGAAATTATTTTAGAGAAACTAATGCAAAAAAGAAAAAAAAGAAAGAATTATATGTTTTTTTGTATTTTGTATTAATTATTTTCATTTTATTTTTATTTATTTATTATTCTTATTATTTTAAGAGTAATGATCCTACAGGACCCTTCTCAACCCATATGTGTAGGACCCGATAGAATCACCATTAAAGTTGGCACAGATCTCTAGAAAATTTATCACATGGGTATCGGACTTGACTTTTTTATAGGTCCGTGCCAAATTTAGTGGTAATCATTTGTGGTCCTACACACATGGGTGGGAGAGGGTCCTATAAGATCATTTCTCTTATTTTAATTATATTATTTTTAATATAGTTAAACTTATTTTTAAACAATATTAGCAACAAAAGTATTTATAGTAAAAAAAATTATTCTAAAAATTAGAAAAAAAATACAAAAAATTTGTCGCTCATTGTATTAACAAGTAACCTATAATTAATTATCTATTGCAACAAATAATAAGAAGGATTATTTTTCCTATAGCAATTTTGGATCCAAAGGTGGAGAGAATCCCTTCTACATTGATCCAGAATTTCGATATTTTATTAGCTTCCAAAAATTGGTTCCATCTTTGTAGCGAAAGTTGAAGAGGAATCCCTTTTATATTGATCCAGAATTTAGATATTTTTTGAGATTCCAAAATTGGTTGCATCTTTGTAGAGAAAAGGAACCTCCCTGAAACGTAGGTTGGATTTGAGAGGGAAGTCTAGATAGAATCATCAAGAAAAGGGGGATTGTTATTGTTAACGATATGTTGCAGCCACAAAAATGACATGGTATTGTTAGATAAATTGATGTCTCAAAATGCCTCTCACTCTTTACATTTGGAGTTACATTGGGAGTTGAAAGGTTTCATTGGGAGTTGAAAGGTTTCTATGAAATATTTTTATAAGGTAGAACTAAGCTAAAAAAACTTAGAAACTTAGAAATAGGAGAGATTTTCTGGAAGATAGTTGTTAAAAATTAATGTGCCCTTCTACTTTAATTTGTAGTGTTATCATAGACGACTATTCTACTCTGCCCTCCCGTTGTAGTTGCACTTAATATTGATGGTAACATGCCCTAAATGTAATGCACCGGTTGATTGACATGTATATTAATAATCCTCCAACTCCATGACTCACAATGTTGCGATTGTCTTACCAGCTTTGGGAAGCACTAATTTCCTTTCGATCTCCATGCATTTCATCCCCAAGCAGCCTTGCTTCTTAGATTATATGAATGTCCAACCATGAAAGAGAAAGGTCGAGAGAGGTATACCTTTGACAATCAATATAAATCCATAACAAGCCAAATAATTCAATTTTAATTTCATCATCACAATAATCACCCAAGCCTTATCATAACAAGCCAAAATAATTCAATTTTAATTTCATCATCACAATAATCACCCAAGCCTTATCCCAACTATTTAGGATCGGCTAAAGGAATCATATTTCACCATTTTGTTCATAAGAGCCACACCCTCAGTCAGATAATAACTATCTCTTCTAAAAGAGACACTTACTTACCGGAGGACGCAGATTCATCTACTATTTACTTATCAAAAGGAAAGAGATATTCACTTATTGAAGGGAGAGTTACTTCCGTCTATGTCCTTTTACTCATTTCTTTTTTCCTTTTAAGGCCTTCCATTTGAAACAAATTACCCCTTATAACCAGTGTTGTTTTAGGTCGACACTGCACCTAGCCTGCCTACTTAAGTCTACTTCTTCTCATCGTATCGCCTATTAGAGCTAACCCTAAGTTCTCTCGAATGTATTCATTCTAAATTTTATCTTTTTTTTCTTGCTGCTCATGCACCTCAATTGCACTCATTCTATGGATATGTTGTTTGTTGACTGCTCAACTTTCGATTCTATAAAGCATGGTTGATGAATTCATTTCAGATAATTCTATATATCATAGGTTTTCAGTTCACAATTTTGGAAGCCTTATTAAATTATGGTCTTTAATCAACATTCTCCATGAATCACGATGCCACAAAACTATACCGGCTAGAGCTAGCACGTGTATTATTATTGAACTTCAACCACTTATTATTAAGCTTCAAATTCCACTTTCATGTCTAAACTCTTTCTTACTCTATCATGAAGCTCTTTCTTACTCTATCATGAGCTTTCCTTTTCCTTCTGGTGTTAGGGGTAGTGTTGAAATTTGTTTGATGGTTTAAAAATGGGTTATAAGAGTAGGAAACATGTAGCGTATATATGCAAACATTAGGCCTATATCCATGATCGATCTTGAACTACGTTGATTGAGAGGACTAGTATGCAACTTGATTATCCTGCTTTTAGTGCCCGAGCTGTTCTAGTTATTCTAATAAATTTTGCTTTATTTTTCCATAATTGAGTGCTTGATTGTTTCTATGAAGGTTATGAGAGGAAGCATTCTAGCCGTCTCTTGCTAGGGAAGCCTTTAGGACCCAAATACCATTGAAACAAAAAGGGGTAGGGATTTGAGCCCCTATCCTTTTGGTGAGAAAGGAGCAAGAGATTTCATTATAAGGCTCTTTGGTACTACCGCCAACTCTCTTTCTCAAAAAAGTAATAGGGCAGTGGGGATTTGGGCCTTACCTTTCGATGAAAATAGAGTCAAAGACCACTATGGGGCTCAACAATACTACGGCTAAGGTCCCATGCCATTCTCGAAGCATGATAATGAAAGGGTTGATAAATCTATTATGGTATGGCATGTGTGATTTGATAAACAACAACTCATTAGATGGTTGGATAGCACCAAAGAAATATGTTGGCTGTGGTTCTTGTATCAATCCATTTCACCATGGGTGTAAGAGAGTCACATCTACTGGCCATTAGGTCAACAAGTATATTAGATGACACTGTTAATTCTCATCAATACTAATCCATGTCGGTGACGTGGCATGTTGTGCATTGTAATTCACAGTGTCCTACTTGCATCGTAAAAATAATTTTGGGTAATTCTAATGCAAGAAAGATTATGTGCGAGTATAATTTGAAGTTAAACTCTCTATTATCATTTTAGCTTATATATATATATATATATATATATGGGAAACGGTTTTTTTAGCTACTAGCTATAATGAATAGTATAAGCTACTGATGTAGGGAGAAAATAATTAAAGTAAAAACAAAAACAAGTGTGAGAGAATTTACACTTTCTCAAGGTCCACAAGGGCATCCAACCCAAAACGATCTTTTCATAAGATCAACTTACTCAATTAAGATTTTTTCACAAGATCAACTTTTCTCAATTCTAATTTTTGATCAATCTCTGACCTGTTTACAATGAAGGGACATCTCTATTTAAATAGAATTTGAAGAAAATAAACAATTAAATAAATAAAGAGACCACAAAAATGAACTTTCTCTCTCTTCCATGCTTTTCCTCTCCCTCCTTATTTTCTCTCTCTTCATCTCCCTATTTTCTTATTTCCTCACGTGTCTCTATATCCATCACATGGAGTCCTTGAATCAAGGAAACTCCTCCATCTTCACATACTCCCCATATCCTTCCCATATCTAAATCTCATATCTTTCTCATACTTACATCGCTCTTAAATCTCCCACTAAATCTATGATAAGCTTAAAAAAAACTAATTCATACTAAGATTTATCTTTCCTAAAAACTCATGCTACCCATTCCTAAAAAGATAAATTTAAAAAAATAATAAAATTCAATTCTAAATTTTTATTAATTTCTATTTGTATCATTCTCCTCTGGTTGGAAGAAGCTCGACCTCGAGCTTGAAGCCAATCAAGCTCTAATAATTGGTGATGTAATCCCATCATGTGCCTCGACATATTTTATTCAAATTGTTCATTAAGCCGATTCATCAAATGCTTCATGCTTATCTCACAGTAGAACACAGTGATTTCAGACTCAATCTTGTTTTCTCCTTCAGACTCACTTGTTTGGATTTCAAATATTGTATCACATGTATCTTCTTCATAATTTATTTTCAAAATTTCTTCTTTTTCTTTACAATTGATATTCAAAATTTCTTGCACATTAGTGGCGCCTTTTGTATCGAGACCTACCTCTTCATATTCTTCTTCTTCTTGTTTCGACTGTAATCCATGAAAGAAATCTCGTAAAACTTGTTCTACTACTTTGCTAATGCGCTCTACTAGGTCTTCTTTGAGTCTCTCAAATCTTTGATCCAATCGCTGCAACCATTGATTCATGTCACGAACTTTGCTTCAAATATCTTCTAAGATCTCAAGGCTCTCCATATCATCACGGATCTTAGGGCTCTGACATCAGTTGATGCAAGTAGAAAATAATTAAAGTAAAAACAATAAAAAAGGTAAAAGAATTCACCCTCTCTCAAGGTCTATATGAGAATCCACCCCAAAACAATCTTTTCACAAGAGGTCTGCAAGGGAATTCAGCCCAAAACGATCTTTTTATAAGATCAACTTTACTCAATCCAGATCTTTTCACAAGAACAACTTTTCTCAATTATCATTCTCGGATCATTCTATCATTTGTTTATAATGAAGAGACATCTCCCTCTAAATAGACTTTGAGGAAAATAAATAATTAAATAGATAAAAGGACTGCAAAAAATAATTCTCTTTCTCTCTTCCATGTTTTTCCTCTCCTTTCCTATTTTCTCTCTTTCCTCAAGTGTCTCTATACCCATCACGTGGAGTCCTTTATTCAAGGAAACTTCCCCATCTTTAGGTACTCCTCATATCCTTTCCATATCTAAATCTCATATCTTTCTCATACTTAAATCCCTCTTAAATCTCTTATTAAATCTAATATAAGCTTAAATATCTTATTAAATCTAATATAAGCTTAAAAAAAACTAACTCACACGAAGATTTACCTTTCCTAAAACCTCACACTACCCATTCCTAAAAATATAAATTTTAAAAAAATTTATAAAATTCAATTCATAATTTTTTCTAATTTTTATCTGCATCATCTACTAGCTCCCAAGTGTCAAATCTTCAGTGGGTGGTTCAAAAATCATATCACTATTTTAATTTTAATATATTTTTTTTTTTATAAATCAGATTATGATAAAATTTTGGGTGTATATACATAACACTATTGCTCACCATATAAAAATATAAAAAAATTACTTTCAATAATTTAAAATGACCAAATTATCCCATTATTTTTCAGGGGTATTTTTGATCATTTTATATTTTAGAAAATATTATATATATATATATTTTAGAAAATATTATATATATATATTTTTATTATGCACCCTATTTTAGTACACACATCCAAATTTTCATTTTTTTTTTAAGATCATACATCCAAAATTTCATTACGATCTGATTTCTAAAAAAAAGATTAAAATTCAGATAGTGATATGAATTTTGAACCACTCGATGAAGATATGACGACTAGGAGCTAGTAGCTTATATATATATATATATATAGGGAAAATTACAAAAAACCCCCCAATTATACTATCTATGCAACTTACCTCCCACCTAAGCTTTGCTCTCACTTTTTTCCCCACAACCACCTTTCCCCGCAGAACCCCCCAAAGTAAAAAGTTGTTATTTTTTGGATGGAAATGCCCTTCCCGTACAAAAAATGTCAATTGGCGGTCCTAAGTAACGTATTGCCGGAGCGACCAATTCAACCGCCAGAGCGATGTGGCTCCAGAAGGTGTACTGCCGGAGCTCATCTTTGTACTGCCGGAGCATTTGTCTTCATTGCCGAGCGACCTATTCAACTGTCAGAGTGCTGTGGCTCTAGAAGGTGTATTGCTGTAGCCAATCCTCACATTGCTGGAGCGCGTGTCTTCATTGCCGTAGCGACCCTCTGTATTACTAGAGCGTGTGTCTTCATTGTCAGAGCGACCCTCTGCATCGCTGGAGCGCGTGTCTTCATTGCTGGATCGACCTTCTGGATTGCTGAAGCGCATGTCTTCATTGTTGGAGCGACCCTCTACATTGCTGGAGCCCGTGTCTTCATTGTTGGAGTGACCCTCTGCATTGCTGGAGCGTCTGTCTTCATTGCTGGAGCGACCCTCTGCATTGTTGGAGCGCATATCTTCATTGCCAGACCGTCCATTTACATTGCTAGAGCGTGTGTATTCATTGTCGAAGTGAGTCTCCGCATTGCTGAAGTGCGTTGGTAAAATGCACGGGGAAAGAGTCGTGGGTAAAAGCCACGAGGAGAGAGAGGGGTAGTTTAGTCTCTTTTTTCTTTTTTTTTAAATTGGGGTGTTATTTGCGAGGAAAGGTGGTTGTGGGGAAAAAAATGAAAGGAAAGGTTAGCTGGGGTAAGTTGCATGGATAGTTGTCAC
>NW_006494943.1:4188501-4202985 GCF_000471905.2 Amborella trichopoda
ATACTGTAGTTGTGCTTAAACTTTCTTTTGTTACCTTGTAAGAATTCGCCACTGTAAATTTGTCCTATCAAGAAATGTATATATGTTTTGATTGTCACATCTCAAGAATATCAGTATTGTAAATTCTTGGGGTGTGACAATGCATCTCTTCATTTCGAAGAAATCAAGATGTTTTTGTTGGTATTGTGTTTCTTCTTCTTTCTGCTATTCTCAGATCTAATACTTTTCACATAGAGTGTCATATCTTGTCAACTCTGTATTACCTCTCTTTGAAGTTTTATTATAATAAACCATACTCATAGCACACTATAAAACCTTTTTAAATGCGCCACAAAAAAAGGCCTTCATAATTAGGAATCCAAATATGTGTCTTAACATGTCACATCTTTTTAATTTACTGCATAATAGAACTTGAGCATCCCATGATAAAAATATGATATCTCTCAATTCATAAAGAGTTAATATTAAAATTCTTTTGAGTATTCAAATAGACTCAAAAAATATAAAATAGTGCTCAGTTCTATCCCTAAATCATACTATTTAGTGAATATTCATTTTAGTGACATTTACATCACAATGCAATTTTTTCAGTTAAAAATCTGGTTGAGCAACGCTCAATAAAAAAATTTGTTTCTCTCAATCCTCAAAAAATTTCTTCTTGAAATATTTTGTGTTGAAAACTAGACTCAAAACTAAATCATAACATCATAGTTTGAATCCCAAATATACTTTTCTTCGGAGAAATAAATAAGTGACATGCACGTCACAAAATAAATCATACTGCAGAATTTCAAGATGAACACAATCTAGTAAAATTGTCTTTTCTCTCTAGCATTATGGAGTTTCACTTTCAAAACAATTTTGCTTGAAAGTAGACACATAATAGTAACATATATATTTTTACAAACCTTATATCACTCTGTTAAATAAGTTTGATAAATATAGCTATTCATGTCTTCAATGAAGGACATACCAAAGTGCAGAAAATTCAGGATGACCTCTCTTCAATCCAAAATTTTTATTCTTCTCTTCCCATAGATATTTCTCTCTCAAATAAATTTGATTACAAATTAGAGTCAGAATGGAAGTCTAAAACCTTAGTGTGAATAATAAAACATTCTATTAAGAATAGAAATTAAATCTTAACTTCCAAATCATGAAAATAATTTTCGTTGCAGAAAATAGCACTTGCGCATCTTTCAATAAATTGATCATATCTTTCAAACCACAAGGAATTTCTTGATGAAACGTTTTTTGTTTGAATGTAAACTCAATTTTATAACTTATAGCCCAATTTCGTCTAGAAATAAAGTCATATGCTTGGTGAGAAAAATAACGAAACGTAAGAGATAGTTTTTGAATTTTGCATGGTCAGAACTGACACTCTTCATTGTTGAGTCCATAACCCTTAATTCCTATAGAATCTCCCACTGAAATTTTTGTTTAAATCCTACTCTTAAAGACATAAAATATCACTGAAGTATGTAATAGAAAAATACCTTATTATAATTTTTATATCACTACTCCAAAATAGCCCAGAATACTCATTATGTAGAGTGCCTTTTCGGTATTGAAATATTTCAATAATTCTTAACTGTGGGTGTATTTCTTGACCACAAAGGTCATTTGTTTTCTTATATCTCATTCCCAAGCTTAATCTAAACTCAATAAAGAGAAAAGAAAACTAATGGTATCAAGTATCAATTGCTCTGATACCATTGAAAGAAGACCTATGTAATCTTTTATCAGGGAATACATTTTTTTTTTTTTGCTTTCACCCCTTTCTTTTGAAAAAAGATCACTTACAGGTGGTCTTTATTATAATAAAATAAATTTCAAAATAAAATCAACATAACAATAAAACCAAGATCTTAACAAGTTGATGTAATTGAAACAACTATGCACTAAAAGATAAGATTGCAAGAAACAAAAGGAAGAGCCGGAGATTACCTTAGCCAGGCGTATTACACCCTACACCGAGTCACCACCATCCGATGGCGCGGGATCAACAGTCTAGCTTTAATCTCGAACCGGGAAAGTAAATTTCAACCAAACCACACCAACGAAAAATGAATCCCTTTGATCACAAACTCAAACCCTAGGTGAATTCTCTTAGCAACTTAGTTTGAGAGAGATGGATTCCCTTTTTGTTAAACCCTAAAACCCTTATCCATAAATCGATATTTCAGAGATAAGAGAGAGAAGAACTCCATAACCTAAACCCTTAGGTTCTTTTAGAATGTGAGAGAGAGAGAGATCAAATATAAGAGAGCGAAGCTTTCTTAAGAAAGAGATATAAAGATAAGGTGTAGAGATTTTGGGTAGCGACCATCCCTTTTTTATAGGTTTGAATAAGATTAGGCTTTTTTAAGGTTTTCCTTGGCTTGCCTCTTCTTGTGAGATTGAACATAGACCATCAATCAATGGTGACTTGTGGGGTGAGAGATCTGAGTCATCCATTCTATAGATGGGCCATCAACATTATGGAAGGTGCATGAACCATTATCCTCCTTTCCTTAACCATTTTTCCATTAGTAGAAATTATATAAATTAAATCTAATTAAAATATTATGCATTCCATAATCTTTCCGTAAATATTCCAAAGATATATCAAGTTAATATACACTTTCAATATTTCGTCAATATATGGTCAAAATAATCCATATCTTGTTTGACCACATGCCATAACATAATAGTACCAAAATATGAAATAACTTAAACTCCAAGAAAGAATCCAATGGGTGGGATGTGCCACCCATGTATGGCATATGTGGGCCCCACCCACTTGACATATGGTGGACCCATGTGCACTATGGGCCCCTCCATGATATTTTATATAATTTTAAATTATAAAAAGAAATTCTAAAATATTATTTGAATTTTATAATTTTGTAAAATCAATATCTTCATGTTTATAAGTCCAAAAAAAATTATAAATAAAATAACAAATGATTCATAAAAATTCAAATAATAATTCTAAAATAATTTCTATCATAAAACAAATATAATTAAATTAATTTGATGAAAAATAGATTCATAAGGTTAAAGAATTTAATATGCAATCATGGGGCACTCCATCTTCAACTGTGGACTATAGACCACACTTGCCTTATCGAACCGACCCAACATTTCCCATGACCCACAGTCTAAGCAGGGGCTCATTAGCAGGTCACCAAAGTCTGGCGAATGAGCCAAGGGGTCGTAATCCCAGTTTGTGGATTACAGGTCCTCCCCTAGAGACAAGTCAAGGTCACCAATACTTTATACGACCACAACTTTATAGCGCATAGGGGTATCTCTCGCACATACATACGCTTCATCCTAAAAGATGGATTTCTGGCTTTCTCGAACTATCTATCGATATGCATGCCGTGTGCTGGTACATGGATGAGGTTTTGGCCCCTGTCTCTGTTGGCTACCATCATACACAAAAGTCACACAGTCCCTTGGCTCACTCATTTGGACATGTTCTCCTACCTCATCAAGGGCTAACCTATAAACCCTCATCGGTTTATTTTTCATGTCCAGGTAACATGGGTTTTTCCCAACCGACTGGCCTAGATCGTCAAGTACAGATCGGTATCAGCAAACCATCGTTTGCTTAATAAGGTTCAAGAGGGACCACACTCTCATTGAGTTCATGTTTCACTATATCATTTCATTTTACAAGCACTCATAAGGTATTTAAAAGCCACATAAACCCAACAATATCATCTCTTAAGTTTTCCCTACTAGAACAATTTTCTCACCACCTCAATAAATGAGCTCTATATGTCAATCCAGTTGGCCATATCCATATAATTTGAGTGCTTAGCTAGCAAAAGGCTCAAACCAATTAACCATCCACCGTTCAGATTGCACAAAGTATCCATCACTTGCATTTTCATGCCCATCAAATTTGCCCGATATAAGGCATTAAGCCGCACTAATAAAACATAGAGAGAAAAAAAACAAAAGAACAAAAGCAATGGAAGCCTTGAAACATACTTGAATCAGACTCTTCCTAGTCTGGTAAATTACAATACAAAAATATCAAACAAAACTCACAATTCCCACTGCTGGGGTCATATTGCATTGATTGATTGTCCTGATTAGAGCTCGATCGCAGTTGGCATCCACTTTATTCAGGATTCTATGACGACCCCAATTCAAGACTGAAACTATCCATGAAAACCCCAATGCATTATGCAAAGCTCAATGACACTTTGAAACTGTACCACTTTCTAGAGTGAGAATAATGCTGTTTAGGATCTAATTCACAGCCAAGTTATCACATGCATCAAGCATAATGGGTTCATGTGATCTCCTGAAACTAAAGGCAACATAGCACTCCCCCACGAAAGCTTCTTAGTACCTCAAAATCAACCAGCCTGTTAACAAACTGTAGCTAGCAAAAGGTTCAAAACAATTAACCATCCACTGTTAAGAGTTTCACTTCCATTTTCATGCCCATAAAATTGCGTAATAGAAGGCACTAATCTGAACCAATGAAACATGTGGAGGAAAAGAAAACAGAGAACAAAAATATCAGAAGCCACATATTTGAATCTGGCTCCTCCTTGTCTGCTAAAATTATAATACACAAATCTCAAACAAAACTTGGTTCCCACTGTCGGGGCCATATTGCATTCATTGTCTTGATTAGAGCTCGATCATTACAAAGTCAGTTGGCATCCATTTTATTTTGGATTCCATGACGACCCCAAGTCTAGACAGAAACTATGCAAACTCCATGAAAAACCCAATTTGTTATGCAAAGCACAATGATACTTACCAGTCTAAACATGGCATCCACAAAACTCTCAGAGTGTACCAATTTCTAGAATGAGAAGAATGCAGTTTAGGATGCCAATTTACAGCCAAGTTATCACACGCCTCAAGCATAACGAGCAGCTGGGTTCATGTGATCTATTGGAACTAAAGGCAATATAGCAGTCTCCCAAGAAAGCATCTTAGTACTTCAAAATCAATCAACCTCTTAACAAGGGCAACCTGATAGCAATAACACCAATCATCCACTTGAATGTAAAAATAAAATGTATAAATTCACCTTAAAGAAAGACTTATCTGTTTAATATACGACATGAAAAGTTCATGACAGCATATGTATCTCCCTACTTGAATGAAAAAGGAATGTTATATAATGATAAGTGATAACCTTTGTCCATGAGCCATAATGCTACAATCTTATCCCAAAAAGAGCTAATCATGACTTTTGACCCACAGAGTTTCCCAGCCCACTTCTAATTGCACAAGAGTGCACAATGCTGTCCATTCTCCAATGCTTATCACAATTCCAGCACTAGATCAACAAGTGTCTGTCACCTAATTGCTACAAACAGCCCCAAGAAATATTTAACATGTGCACCATGGGTTCATTGTCCAACCATGTTAAAGAAAAACAAGGAAAACGTATCAAAACCAGTAAGCAACAAATGCAAAACGAGTAAGCAACAAATGTAACTTAAATGATTTACTATAAACCTATTCTGACTGTTACGAGGAAAGAATGACACATCTCTCTCTCTCTCTCTCTCTCACACATACACACACACACACACACACAGAGGTGACAACTAAACTTTGCAGGGCTAACTCTTCTAACATTAAGCAGATCGCTTTGATTTCTTGATGTGCTCTATCACCAGCCATAAACTCATTAACCACGTCATTCACTATGAAAACTAAACTCTGTGTCATCCTAATTTGCCGCTCTCTAAATACACATCGATTTTTAGAACAAACAACAAATCTGTTTAGTGACATCAAGATACGCAATGACTTCAACTACATATCATGTGATGATATGAACAACCACCAAATTGATGCAATTTCATATATAAGGAATGCTATCACAAAAGGAATAAGTGATTGCAACAAAGGAAATGCAATATGTTAAGAGAACGAGCTAATACAGTATTCTTCCATAGTTTAAATAGTCTTAATTTCACCAAGAAATTAAAAAAAATAAAAAAAGATAGGCTTAAATTACAAAACAGGTGCTGAAATCAATACTGGATGTAAGTTTAAAGCGCACCAAGATGGAACTTACATCCAGCAAATCCACTTTACACAGCATCAAGTGACCAAATTGGCTTCGAATTAAAATTTCTATACCACTGATCAAATACTGTACAAGGTTTTTATTTTAATGATCAATTACAATATCTGGTTTCATCAAAATTTAAAAAATCAGTCAGCTTAGTAAGGGACATACTTCTTAAACAAGTTTTATGCTGACTGCCCACCTCACACAACCCTCCTCCTCTCTCTGGGGTTGGGACCAGCACAACCGGGTTGGGACCAGCTATGGCGGAGTTCGTGGGTGTGTGCGCATGTTAGTATCTATATATATCTATGTCTATGCATAAATTAGTAAAAATTACCTTTTGAGTGCATTTACTCATTATAACTTTTGTTTTCTTTTCTAGTACTTGACATAAATGCCTGAGATGGTCGTTCAAGACATTCGATCTCCATTGCAGGGACATGTACTTAAGAGGAAAGCAAATCCTAGCCAGTAGCCCACGGAGTTACAACTAGATAAAACAATGGAAGTTCTCAGTATGGCGGTGAAGATGCAGATAGGAATGGTTCAAAAAAATTAGTTAATATGGAATATCAAAGAGAAACATAGCACCCGAATTGAGAGAGCCCTGCCCCATCCACCACCATGCCTGCACACATGGGACTTTAAGACAGGGCCTCCACTATATAGTTTTAAAGTAAAAATTTAACAAGAAACACATCAAATGAAGAACACCAACTTCAACACTTTCTCCTATGCAGAAAAATAGATTACAGCTTTTTTTTATGGACAATTGGACATGGATTGCAGTCTCCCATTTACAATAAGTAATTATTATTATCCTAGTTAACTTAGAATCCACATCGCCCTTAACGACTGAATCAATCCAACAAAGAAAAACCGCACCTCATTCTAGTCATCAATGCTTATTGAAAGAGGAAACCAAAAGTAGCAATCTATTAAAAATGAACAAACCGAGAAAATATTACTTCATACCATTTCAAGAATACAAGAAGCATGATTTCAACCTACTAAGGAGGAAAATAATTTTGCACCATGAAGATATAGATCTTTGTTGCAAATCAACTCATTATCTTTATTTGTTGCAATAATCAGTAACTTCAATAGAAAGAGCTATTAGCATCAAGACCTAAAAAAAATAGACACAGTGTTTCTTTCAAACATCTAAGGAAATTTGAAGATGATATACTGAAATATCCTTAAAAAAACAATAAATTAGTGTTGAGAAAAGGTGATTTATATCATGCTGTTTGTGCTCCATAACAAAATTGAAACAAACAAACAAACAAATAAATAAATAAAAACAAGTAGCAATAACCAACAGGTGTATTTATTTCTCCATGATATAGTACATTTAGAGAATTTAG
Source organism: Amborella trichopoda (assembly GCF_000471905.2). Next base: position 4,195,918 of record NW_006494943.1, read on the forward strand.
AATAACCTAGTGTTACATCAATTTTCTTTTGCATAAAAAACACCTGAAAATATATCCTTGGCCATTTGCGTCTTACCTAATAGAAGAACAGCTCGTGTTTCAATTTACCAAACAAAAATCTACTCGCACTATCAACAATGTTCCTACAAGAGAAATCAATGGAATCAAGAGGAACCCAATATGGTAAAATGAATTGTACTAAAAGTTTAGGGGGAGAGATTGACAGCTCCAATCAATAAACAAGAGAGAGAGATATGAAGCTATGGAGTTTACATCGGAATGGGAAGAGAGAGAGATATGAAGCTATGGAGTTTACATCGGAATGGGAAGAGAGAGAGAGTAAAAACAACCTTTCAGCGGAGGATCAAGTACCCATTGCAAATATCTCTAAGTCAAATCTCAGGAAATCATCAGCAAAATGCCTCTTGAAAGCCGGATAAAAAAAATTACACCAGCCTAATTATATTGAATCCCACAAAATTTGTTACAAGCCTAGAAATCCCAAAGTAAAAATTGCATTGAACTTGAACCTAGTTTTGGGCAAAGAGGGGCACGCAGCTGTAGCAGAGCAGAGAAGGGGAGGAAAGGAAGGGATAAACAAAAGCTTTTCCTCTCGAGCGACTTTTTGAATGACAGAGGATGATGAGGGCTACCAATCTCCTCCCCCCACCGTCCCCCGGCTTTGGGCTGCAATTTGCACCCTTACACACCAAAAACTTTTCCAAAAATGAACAGAAATTTTAAATATTAAAAATCCAGTATTTATAAAAGTATAGTTAAAAAAGAAAATAACATGGTGCTTTTCCTAATACATTAGCATTTCTAGTGAAGAATAAGGAAAAAAAGAAAAAAAGGAAAACATGAAGTATATAAGAAGAGCTTCTTAATAATCTCATTTTCTCTCTCTATAATACATTAGCACATCTCAAAAATCGAACTTTCGGATGAGAGGATACATCGCTGTGTCTTCCTGTTCTTGATCATGTCAAATAAATCTTGTTACCATCCAAAAAAAACAAAAAACTCTTTATCTACTGCGACCTCCTCATACAGAACGCCAAGCATCCAATTTCACATTGAATTTTTAAGAGTGATAGAGGAGATAGATGGTGCTATTGACTGTATCTTTTTCTTTTATAGAAGTCTTCTTTCTCAGCAGACTCAATGACTGATCGGGGATCCAACCTTTGAAAGACCTCGCACAAGACAAAAATAAATAAAAATAAAGGTCAATAAATGTAAGAAAAACTAAGTAATATAAATAATGACAAAAACTAAAAGAATTTCTTTTCCAATAACCAACTGATTTCTTGGATCTCTTTCACACTTGCCGTCCTTCTCGTCGACTTCCTTTCCATGAATCTAAGCCTCACAACAGAGAAGAAAAAAAGTCAGTAAAAATCAATGATAATAACAGACAAAGTTTCTTCAAAAAATAAAAGCACCTTTGCTAAATAGGAGAATATCATATGCCACAAAACCAAATAATTAAGAAAAACCAAATATAAATAAGAATAGTAAAAGAATAAAGTGACAAATAAACAACTAGATAAAACATAGTTTATTCATACAATTGCTAATTCGTCTTAGAGCAGGACATAAGAATCTAATTAGACAGGCACAAATTACAAAAGAGGGAAGTGTAAATTTGTATACCTCTTTTCTCTCCCATCAGTCTGACATGGAAAGAATGAGTAGAGACCTCTCTCTCTCTCATAGATATTAGTTGTCTTCTACCTCTCTCTCTCTCTCTCATCTAATACAATTGATATTTTCGAATAGGCCAGAGGAGGCCTTAGCCACAGGCTTACTGGTGAGGAGTTTTGAAGTTCCAAAAACTTGCTAAATCTCATTTCCTCATCAACTCCAGCTGAGGCCACCGCACGGCCATCTGGGCTATGCATCAAAACCAACAAATAAACATACAACTTTTATCAGAAACCAAAAAAACAAAAAAAAAGAAGCCCACCAATTGTCAAAACTGGAAATCCAAATCCTGTTCCTGGGCCGTGAATAGAACTCTAGAAGTATGCCCCTTAAGCTCAGCTAACTTCACCATTGATGGATACTCCCACAATTTCAACTGGTTCTGAGTAAATCCATGAGAGCTCAACAACTCTTTTTCATTCTTACTCCAAACAATGAACACACTTGATACCCCGTATCCACTGACTTTAAGCAAGCCCCAGTATGTGTATTCCAAAAGTTGATAGACCTATCAGCCCCCCCTCCACCTGAAGCCAACAAGTTGCTCTGAAATGGACACCAAGCCAAGGACTTCGCTGCCGCTAAATGATCCTCTATCTTATGCAGCGGTGAATTGCTAGAATTAGCTAAACATAGATCCCAAATATGGAGGTTATTGTTGTTTCCACCGCTTGCTAGTTGGTTGCCCGAGTGAGACCATTTGAGGCCACAAACTTCTTGTCGGTGGCCTCGGTAAGTTTCCAGGTGAGAGTTTTGACTCTCATATCATGGTTGATAATGAGGCCATCAGTACCACCAGTTGTGAGGATACGAGAATTCCATGCAAGAGAGGGGATTCGGCCTCGGTGACCACTTCTTAAAGTTTTTATCCGTAGGAAAACAACATGAAGTTTTTTTAGTTTTAACAGTTCAGTTGAATGATTGAGATGGTTGCCTCAAGTAAGGAACCATCTTGTGGGCTCAATTGCTTGATGACTAAAACAATAATAAAAATAAATGCAGAAATTCCACCAAAACTAGAGAGAGAGAGAGAGAGAGAGAGGGGGTACGGGGGGAGCAACACCTATAACACGAATCTTTTTAGTCCAATTTATGCCCCAGAGTTGGACTTCAGAATTTTCCAATCCAACAGCTATATGGTCCCCATCATGATCCCAATTGATAGAAGTAACAAGGCCATTGTCTTCATTGATGGTTGTTAGCTTAGAATAACATCTTTTTGATGGGATGCATAGATAAATTGTGTCCCGGAGGGCAATGGCCAAGATATTGGTATAGCTCCAATCCAATAGATTCAAATAATAATCATTCAACAAGCCTGACACCCTAGTGATGCCCATAGCTGACTGCAAAGGTAAAAAAAGAATAACATTGAGAATTTGAGAGAGAGAGAGAGAGAGTCGAACCAGAGAAATATGTCCTCGAGGCTTGGTTGATTTCACTTGATGCTTATCTGAGAAAACTTCCTCACATACACTCTCAGCTGGGGATAGGGGCCTGCTCTTAAAAGTGAGGATTCTCGTTCTATTTTGGAAAACAATATCGGTGTGAGCCTTCTTCACTGGTGAGTCAGCAACGACATTCTCTTTATTCGAATTCCTTTGGCTCGAATCCGTGAGCATATATCGAGCAACATCAAGGTCCATTGCTCCTCTATAAGGTATGAATCTGTCATACTGTTTTATAAAAAGTGAAATTAAGTAAGACATGATAGACAACATGGAATTGGCATTTGAAAATAGATTGAAATAAAAAAATATTACTCAGGAACTAAAGAAACAAGTGGGTTTTCTTTAGGTTCTAAGTTCACGATTAATAGAAAAGAGGAAACTAGATTTACTGATTTCAAAATAATAATAAAATTAAGGGATACTACTAGCAAGGAAAGTCCGAAAAAAGCGTAAACATGATTTCTGTTCCCAAAAGAATGCTAAAAGTACCAAAAAAAAAAATGGAGATAAGGACCTCTTACTTCTTCTTCTTTCTTTATTTTATTTCCAGACCTTTACTCACCCGAATATTTTTTTATTTTTTAAGGGTGTGGGGGGGTGTGGCAGGAAGAGAGGCTAGAGGTAAAGTAGAAAGAGCAGTTAAGAAGAGAAGAAAAAAAGAAATAGGAATGGATGGAGAGAGAAAAAAGGAAAGAAGAAAAAGGAAAATGAGAGAGGATTTAGGTGGGGGAGAGAAGAAAAATAATAAGAGGTTTGGGATCTAGCAACACCAAGTGAGGCCCGTTCCTTTGCTAGCCAATCAGCCTCTGCGTTTGCCTCTCTAAGAATGGGCTTGAAAGAGACCTATGTATGTGAGCTGCACTGAAAGAAATATGCTAAAAAATTGGAATGAACCTCCAAGGAGGCTGCTTATGTTTGGTAACCTAAAAAACCGTGTTTGTTGAGTCAGACTCAACGATAAGCCCTTGATATGTTGTAGCCAACTGACCCACCTTTTTGAGACCTGTTAAGAGGGCCGAAGCCTCTGCATATGTGGAATCTTGGAAACCAATATATTATGAGAAGGTCCATATGACAAGAGTTTGCGTCCGTTAGTAAACCTCCAGTTCCCGAGGGGTCAGGGCTTCCTTGTGAGGACCCATCTACATTCAACTTAAGAAAACCTGGGGCAGAGGGGTGCCAGTTAGGTCTGGGTCTGTGTGTTTGGGCTGAAAGCTAAAGCAGGCTATCTCAATAGTTCAGGAAATGGGAAATAGGCAAGTTGGCAAACGAGGGGAATGCTTTGGCCCATAAGGAAATGAGGGAAGTGATAGAATCAAAGATCGAGAGGATGCTATTTTGGGTGCCTCTAAAGGTCTTACAATTTCTTTCAAGGCATAGACTCCAAAGCAGAGCTGGTACTGCTAATTTAAAGAGATTTTTTCCAATCTTGGAAAAAGGTGGAGAAAAGAAAGAATAAAGAGACTAGTCAAGGTCTGTGGGGTGATCCATTGAAGACCAAAGAGAGTGAGGAGTGAAGACCAGAGGGTTAAGGAGACTTCACAGCGTATAAAGAGGTGAGGGATTGACACCTCCTCTTGGAGGCAAAGAATGCACCTGTTGGGGAAGGGGAATCTTATTTTTTGAAGTTGGTCTAACATTAGAGTTTTGCTTGGAGAAGGACCCAAATAAAGGCCTGAACTTTGTGCGGTATGGTAGGGACCAGGTTTGGTTACGCAAAGACTTGGGGATCTGGTTAGAGAGGGGAGAAGAATATAATGAAGAGACTGAGAATAGTGTTTCAAAAAGCGCTAGGTGGTACCTAGGCGGTCGGGGCTGTCAAGGCCGCCCAGCGCCTAGGCTGGCACCCACAACCTAAGCGGCTCAGTAGAATTTTTTTTTTTTTGGATTTTTCTCTCTCTAAAATAAGCTCTAATAGGTTTTAAGTTTCAAATGAACCTAAAACCCACAATTTTGCACATTTAGTATAAAACAAATGACCAAAAAATACCCTCAACCAGGGGCATTTCCACCCTCGGGCGGGGCGTAGTCCCTAGGCGACCGGCTGCCCGAGAGGCCACCTAGGCGGGTTCCTGGGCACCTAGGTGGGCGCCCAGGGATATACACTTTTTTTGGGTGCCTAGGCTTGGGTGATGTGCCCAGGCCCCCAGAACTGCCTAAGCGGCCGCCCAGGCTCTGGGAAGTCCGCTTTTTGAAGCAATGATTGAGAAGGAGCCCGATGGGGAAGGTGACCAGAGTAAAGAATCTGGTTGAAGAAGAGGGCTGAAAAAGGAATGTAAGACCAGAAGAAGAGATGTGAAAGAATTAGATTTTTGGTCAGTAAGATGATGCCTAAAAATGGGTGTCCAAATCAAGTTATCACTTGAGAATGTGGCATAATCAGAAACCAGAGGGAGGGGAAGGTTATGGAAAGCAGAGTGTGACCTATCCAAAGATCAGTCCATAATTTAATTATGAGACCATTTCCAAGTAGAAATCTGATTCAATTAGGCAAAGGCATTCCGGTGGAGGATATGCACTTCCATGCCCCCAGAAGATTTGTGTGGAAGTGATCTAGGAACTAATCTCCATTATTCATTCCGTATTTTGCAAGAATAACTTGTTTCCAAAGTAGGGGGTGAGGGGAGGAGAATTGCCACCACCTTTTCCCAAGTAGGGCAAGGTTCATGGTTCTAAGGTTTTTAATTCCTAGACCTCCAAATTTTCAAGGAGCAGACCAAATCCCATGCTACCATGTGAATTTTCCTAGTGTCGTCTACACCAAACCACAGAAAATCTCATCAATTTTTCCAAGTGTCAGATAACCGAGATGGGCATTTTATAGAGAAACATGGAGAAGGTAGGGATGCTAGCTAGGGTGGCTTTGATAAGGGTAATTATTCCCTCAAATGAAAGGAAGCGACCTTTCCAAGAGGCAAATTTCCAGGTGAATCTCTCAATGAGGTTATACCAAAGATTTTTCTTAAGTTTGCCTTCGTGGGGAGAATTAAGTATAAAGAGGGAATGGATTCAGAGGCACAACCTAGACTTTGGGCTAGGCTAATCAGTTCTGCATTATCAAGTAGGATGCCAAGCATTTTATTCTTTGCTGGATTGACTTTCATCCCTATGAGTAGTTCAAATGTTCTCAAGAACCTCCAAAGGCAGTTGACTTGGGTAGGGTTGGCCTCATAGAAGATTAGTGTATCATCTGCATAGAGAAGATGGGATACTGTAGGGCCAGAGGGAGATGTTTGGAAATCAAGCAGAGAGCCATTATCATAGAGTTTTGTTAAGGTTTGGGTGAAGAGTTCCCCAATAAAGGTGAAGAGGAAAGGTGACAACGTATCCCCCTGCCTGAGCCCTCTTTGGGCCTGGAAAAGACCTTCAGGTGAACCGTTAATGAGTATGGAAAAGGTGGGTTAGAGATGTATGTTGAGATCCATTTTCTCTAGAGGGGACCAAACCCCATAGGAGCTTGAATGGACTCAAGGAGCTATTAGTCCACCATGTCATAGGGCTTTTCCCAATCCAACTTTATAATGAGACCTTTACGACTTGTTAGAGATTTGGTGTGGATGGCCTCGTGTGCAGTTAGGGCTCCCATCAAGGATTTGTCTGTTGGCTACAAAAGCAGACTCTGTTGAGGAAATGACTTTGAAAATAACCTCTTGGAGCCTAGAAGCTAAGACCTTAGCCAAGACCTCATAGGAGGAGTTAAGGGGACTAATTGGATGGAAATCTGTCATCCTATGTGCTCCCTCAATTTTGGGGATCAAGGCTAGAAAGGTGCAATTGAGTGCAAAGCTGAGCCTGCCTCTAATGAAAAATTCTTACAAAAAAAGCTAAAGAGGTCTGGAAATGTCACACCCCAAGAATTTACAATACTGTTATTCCTGAGATGTGACAGACAAAACTATATACATCTATT
>NW_006494943.1:4208254-4225790 GCF_000471905.2 Amborella trichopoda
ATTCTCATTTTCGAGCAAATCTGGCCCCAGATCGGAATTTGATCTGTACCACTTTCTCTACCACTTTCTTTCGGATGTTGTCCAGTGGATCTCTGGTATAGAAGGGTTAAATCTAGGGTTGTTGTACCTTAAGTCTAGTTTTGATCTAGGGTTGTTGTGCCTTAGGTCTAGGTTTTCTCATGCTTGGGGGTTAGGGTCTCAAGAGGTTTCTGTCTTTTTGAAGCTCGAATGTTTCAATCTCTCTGTGTTTCTCTTGGCTCTGGAGAAGAATTTCCTTAGTTTTATAAGGGTTTTGTGATCTTCAGATGTTGAATATGAATTCTGAGATTTTCTCTAATTGTTTTGGTTTTTTTGGGATTTTTTCTAAAATTTTTAAGAATTTTCTAAGGGTTTTCCCTATTTTTGGTATTTTTGGATAAATTTCCTAATTTTGAAAATTTTTAAGTTTTTTTGGCCTCTTTTTCTCTCTCTTTTTGGGTTAGGGAGATGGGGTATTTATAAGATTCAATTAGTGATTTTTCCTAAATTTTTTGGAGGCTTTTTGGAATTTTTGGATTTATCTTAAAGTTTTAGCTTTATCTAATTAAAGAAAACGTGTTTATTGCATCATCATATACATTGACTGCAACATCAGCCCACGATTGGGCCTATCAGGCCTGTTAACGCCTCGACAGTTGGGTCTCATAGGGACTAAATTGTCATTTGTTATATATTTTTTATCCATAGGTTCGATTCAGGCGATTCTTGGACCGTTGGAAAGCTCTTGGGGTCTACTTCAAATTGGATAGGATTTGGTTAGTTTTGGGGTAATTAAATTGGGTCTACTTGGATAATGTGGTCCTAAGGGTTCAGAAAACCATAGAATTTGTTAGATTTAAAATGGGGTATCTACAGTTGCCCCTCTTTGACACTCTCTACCCTTCAAGGGACAGGTGAGTGACAAAGAAGTAGACACTTTGGCAGTCCCTGTCCTTCGAGGGACAGGTGAACGTCAAAGAGCAGACATATTAAAATTTTCCTTGAGGTCACGTGGTCAGGGGGCACACCAACTATCCCTCCAAGTTATTGCGCTCACAAAGCTCACCCATCTAGGGTATTTTTCCTCCTAGGGTTTTCGGCGTGAAATGTCAGTGAGTTACACAAGCTTACTCGAGTTGGATTTTCTAGTCATTCCATTTAACTTCAAGGGTTTTTGTAGTTTGAATTTATAACCCTAGTATTTTCTTTGATCTCCTTAAGGTTTCCTAAGGCTGTCTATAGGAAAAGGCTTTCTATAGAAAGAGACTTGTCTGACCGAATCCGAAGTAAGAGACGAGGCAGTAACGCGATAATCACGGCTATGTGGTAATCATCATATACGGCTGTCCAAGCTCCTTCGTTTTTTTTAAGACCTTTTTTTTAGAATTTTTGAAAGTAGGGGGAGATTTGAAATAGAACCCGGAGCAAGGATAGGTTATGATTAAAGTTTTTGGAAAACACAAGATATATCTTGAAAATTTTGAAAAGAGAAAGATATTTTGAAAAACAATGTTGATTAACAGTTTTAACTCCTGCAACCATAGAGTCGTCTAAGAATTTTAGCGTCATGCAGTGATAGACCATACACTCTACCATTTTACGTCAATACGGGGATAGACGGAATCCAACGAACATGGTAGTTAGGCCTTGAATACACCCGACCTTTTACGTCATACGGTGCTAGACGGTACCTGCATCGGCTCTTTTACGTCGTACGCGTTTGACCTTTTTTCATTGAACATGATGGTTGTGCTCAGGATACATCCGACCTTTCACGTCATACGGGGATAGATGGTGCCTGCATCGTCTCTTTTACGTCGCACAAGTTTGATGTTTTTCCATCGAACTGGGTGGTTGTGCTTGGATACACCCGACCTTTCATGTCATACGGGGATAGACGGTACCAACCTCGGCTCTTTTATGTCACATGAGTTTGACGTTTTTTCATTGAAACAAGGTGGTTTTGCCTTAGATACACCCAACCTTTCACGTCATACGAGAATAGACGGTACCTGTCTCGGCTCTTTTACGTCGCACAAGTATGAAGTTTTTCCATTAAACAGGGTGGTTGTGCCCTAAATACATCCAACCTTTCACGTCATACAGGGATAAACGGTACCTGTCTCAGCTCTTTTACGTCGCACGAGTTTGACATTTTTCGGTTGAACAGGTTGGTTGTGCCCTGGATACACCCGACCTTTCACATCATACAGGTGTAGACGATATCTGCCTCGGCTCTTTTACGTCACACGAGTTTGACATCTTTTCTGTCTTGACTCTTTAATGTCGCACAAGTTTGACATTTTTCCTATCTCTGCTCTTTTACGTAGCACGAGTTTGATGCTTTTTTGAATTGGACTTCGAGACATGATACGCACACACGGGGATGAGCTTGCCTCATTTCGCTTTAGGGGATCCAGTCGAGAGAAAAACGCTCCCAGACTAGCCAATATCGTCATTGGCGAGGTTCACCCATCTGTGAAATGTGGTAGTTGGTAGATCGCTTCGGGGTCCCTTTCGGGTGTTCAGCTCAATGGCCTTTTTTCCAATGCTTGGGTTCCTCTCAGATTTTCAGCCCAGTGGATATTTTTTTTTTTTGAAGAAGAAAACAATGACAAAGGAAGAGGGGGAGGAAGAAGAAGAGTCAAAAGGTGTTCCCCTTTTTTTTTTAGCAACGCATCTTAAGATTATATAAGAATTCGATCATCTTTCCCACCTCTAAGTGGCAGGGAGGTTCAAATATCGGTCTTCCTCTGATTTCCCTTAACCCAGGTTGGCATCCAAAATCTCTTTAAAAATGGTTGATGAGTCTCTGTTGAAATTTTCATTGAAACTACTCCACTTGAACCTTGATTTTGGGACTACAAAATCACTCTCAGTTTCCTAATCCCTTAGTATTCTGTATGGACGGATAGGCTCATCAGGGTTTTCCCGTTAATGAAGAAATTTATCTTACACATTAAGCGTTAATGCCTTTCGAAATATGCGGCATGAATGCCTCATTTGGTTATTTGAAAGGGGTGAGTGATCACCCAACTACTTTTCGATAATCTTTTTCATTTAAAATTTTGAATTGCTATTCGAAGGTTAACTCTGTAGTAAGCTCCTGCTCAGTGCTCGAGCTTAGGTGAGACTCTCGTACCAGAAGAGTGATTAAGTTGGTATCAGATGGCCTTAATGCATGTTGAGAGTCAATGAAGACGAGTTCAATTTCATTAGTTGCCTTTATTGTATCCTCTTCATGAGAGGAGTTTGCCCGTATTGAATAGTTTGATGGGGTTGCCCCTGCAGGGCTTTCTGTTCCATTGGGAACTTTTTCTTCACATAATGAATTCTCTTGATATAGTGGTGCTTCGGTTATCAGAGTTGTGCACATGTCGTTAATGACTTTCAGAGAGCCTACCTCTTGAGGAGGTAACATGGTCAGATTTTTAATATCCAATTCTTGATCCTAGATTGGTGGATCAATCAAGAAATCTTGTGAAGGTGGTCCAGGTGTGCCCCTTAGAATTTCTAAAGGTTCGAGCTCTACTAACTCTAGTGAAGATGCCAAATTTTTTGGAATAGTCAAATTTGGGCTCTTTGCTTCTCCATCATCTATAACTGGGTTCACCTCAAGAGGTGACTTGGTTAAATCTCCTAAGCTTGGCTCCTCATCCCTTATAGGTGGCTTGGTGAATAAGTCTAGAGAAGGTGACCCAAGTGAACTCTTTATAATTTCCAAAGGTTCGACTTCTTTTGATAGTTGAGGTGTTGGCCCCTTCTTTGGAAGGGCAATGAGAGATTTTGGGGTGTTGACCCCTTGTTTCGAAGATGATCCCTTCTCGTTGATATGGATCATATCAATTTCTAACATGTCGTCCTCATCATATTGATCCCTCTTAGGTGGGTCATCAAGGTTGTCAGGTGAAGGGCTTTCTTTTAGCACTTGCTTATTTGCCCCCTCATGAGTTATTGTCCCAGAATTAAGATTTTTCTTGTCGTCATGGGCTTGGGAATCGATAGTTTCAAAACCTTGGTTGAGCTTATGCTCGAGTTCATATTGATCTTGCGAGTTTGATTCGTTGCCACACACGTGTGAACCCTTTATTGTATTAACTTGGAAGTATGTGTTGAAGGGTTCATATGCCCTAGTGCGGCTCTCGATGATGGGGATTTCTTGTGCCACTTTTGGGAGTGTATATTGGAGTGGAATTCCATATGCGATACCCCTTTCTTTTCCCCTTTCTTCGGTTGTGGCTAAGATCATCGTCGCTGCTTTGATCTTTAGTTATTAAATCTTCGGTGAGGTTATGCTCGTTTTTTTCTTCATCTACTAGGCTTTCCAATTGATTTTTTCTTGTACTCCAAGTCCTTTGTGGATGGTCTTCGGGTTTGGGCACAACTTGTGATTCTCCTGAGTTAATCAGGTTGACATCATATTTGTTTGTCGAAGCATCTAGAGTTTCGGGTATTTCTATATCATCTGCCTCTTTCTTTCTGACACTTATCGTACCATTACCAATGAGGTCCAAAACTCTATGTCTGAAAGCCCGACATTTCTCAGTGTTATGGGCATAATTTTGATGTCAATCGCACCATTGTGATGTATCGCCTCCATGAAAAGGAGGAATCTTGGCTTCTGTCGGAAATTTTATGAGTTTTTCCTTAAGCAACTTCTTCATGACATCGGTCATAGGCTCATTAATGGGAGTGAATTCCCTTCGTGTAGAAGTCTGCATTCTCCATGTGGTGGAATGAATTTTAGTCCTTCACTGTGAATGGTTTGCAGAAGGATTGTTTATCTTGATAATGTTCACTTCTCCTTCTTGAGAGGGTTTTTCGGTTGCGGCCTTATCTTCCTTGGCTCGCTCATACTGCGATATTCTTTCAAGAATAACATTAAATGAGTAAGGGACTGTCCCCATACTGAAGAACGTGACATATTCTGGAGTCATGTTCTCTAATGTCAGACTTACCTTGGCGGCTTCAGGGAGTGGAGTTTCAATAACCCGCATAGCTAAATCTGGTTGTAAATAGGGAAGGAGACTCACCTGACTTCTGTTTGGTGAAAGTTAACTCGCCAAGGGTGATGGGTCTTGGTCTCCCTCCGTTATAGCGGGAGGAAAATTGCCTGAATATTTCGTCAGGAATTGCTTGTGGGTTATCCTTCACGAATCTTCAGTGTCACATCAAGGGTTCTTTTGATATGCTGTACGAGAACATGACCTTAAGTTGGTCGGTTCGGTCTTGCAGTGTGTGGACTATCAATAAGTAGGTGTTAATGTGTGCCTCAGGATCCTCTTTCCCTGGAAATTTGTTTTTGAACTGTGGCATCACAAATCCTACTAGTAGATCTTTTAGGTATCCTAGAATTTCTTGTACATAAGATTTAGGAGTTGAGAAATCCCATATTCGAATTTTCTTTGAAGATTCTTGAAGGTGTTTCATATGAGCCAATTGAGTCGTCATTATAGCCGTGAGCTGGCTTGAGTTTACAGTCCGTTGAACCTAACTTTGTGGTATGTGGCTCGTATAAACTGGTTGTTGGGCACATGTAGCGGGTTGCCTGAGATTGAACTTGAAGTGCTGATTGTCGGCTTGTAGACTCACCCATTACTCGGAGGTTGCACAACTTAGCCATGCAAGGAGGCTTGCGGGATCGGATCACCACTTAACTGGGATGGACGACTCAAGCTGCTATTGGATTGGCAAGCTAGACCTCTGGCCCGTAGTGGATTGGATTGGTAGGCTAACATCCTTAGGATTATCTTGGTTTGAGCTAAAATGTTGGACTTGGCCTAAGGCTTGAGCTTCTGACCTGACTTTCATGGATTGAGTGCGCTGGATCGTGTATCCTCTATTGAGCTGGTCTTGAAAGTAAGCATGCACTTTAGGATTGTCTTTATATCGAGTTAGGTCAATACTCTTGTCTTCACTGGTGATGGGTTGCTTGGGTAGACTTTCCCTAGTTGTATGTGAACCCACACACCCACTAATTAGCTGATTACTAAAACTGGAATGTTGGGCTGCTAATTGATCATCGGGGTTCACACGGCTGAGATTGGCTGACTCAGAGGTTTGGGTCGGAGCCTTATTCTTGTTATGCCGACTGGATTTGAGGTTAACCACTATGTCTTGGAGGATTGCCCCCGGCCTGACCCCTTGACTATTCAGGGTATTATGAACCTTATCAACCTATTGGCTCGTGACTTCTGAAGGGTGCCTTAGACGGCTAGGTTTGGTTCTATGTGGGTCGAGAGTTGGCTCACGGACACGAGTGCTATGGATGATTTGTGAGGGAGCATTGTGACGGTGCCTCTCGGACTGACTAGGTTCTATGGATCTAGACTGAGCTGAGGCCATAGGGTTGGACCTTGCTCTGCAATAATCTTGGGTCATGATTTCGAAACTCGATGAGATCTAGACTCGACGCCTCAGAGTAGACCTAGTCTGACTCAAGGGGCAAAAACTAAGACCTAGGCTAAGATTAGACTGGAACCTAGACTTGCTAGACTCAATGGATTTTGGTTTAGACTCTGAACAAAGGTAAGCTTAGTCTAGCTCTAGAGGCATTCTATACGTAGACCTACGCTAAAACGTAGACTAAGATCTAGGCTAGATGGTGCATGAGTCTCGGCTCGTACCAAGAGTGGGTCTAGGTTTGGAGGGGTGTATGGTTTTTTTTTTTTTTATCGTTTTAATTTTGATGAAACACAGTTAAAATAATCATGGTGAAAGCAAGGAAAATTCGTGGGCGCACACCACCTCCATTTCCTCCCTAGTGAATCTACATACACGCATATACCCTTTACGTGCATCTTCACGTACGCCTTCCCTAGCTGGCCCATTTGTGTGCGTGCGCCACCTTCATCATCATTACCATCTTTTCCCCCAGTGAGTCTTTCCCATGCTCACCAAACGGCAAACCCGTCTGCATGCTATATTCACCGTCAGCTAGTGGGCCACCATTCTTCATCCACCATCCATTCATCATCAACTCTTCACAAGGCAAATTCATGTCATCTTCCCAAGTGGGTCAAAGTCATCATCAAACTCACTCTATGGCCTCCACAAACAGCCATCCATCACCACTACGGTCCAGCTGTATGACCCTAAAACTATAGTCACGTCATGACCGTATGACATTAAAAGGCTTCGCATAGGTCTAGAAGGCACGACTCTAAATACTCCTTCACATGGAAAAACGGGCATGGTGTACACTTGGACAAGGAAATGCCCTGAGTAAAAATGACAGACGAGCATGATCACGAAACCATGAGTAAAATAGTTCCATGGAACATAAAATCCAGGCACGGTGAAAACCCCAGAAAGGGCATCGTGAGTAAAAACGAATGAACAGGGTGGACAAGACCACGAGGTCATGGGTAAAAGAGCCCAGAAATAATGGAAGTTGGTGAAAACCATCCTCATGGCACCACTTTTCTTGTTCAAGTGAAAGCCGTCTTCATGGAACCACTTTCCTTGTTCAAGTGAAAACCCACAAAAGGGCGCTTGGACCGACAAGACAGGCTGACGCACGACCATAGCCTCAGTCGACATTCAATTTTCAAACAGTCACAATCCTGGTTAATGAAGTTTTCCCAAAATCCTCAGAAGCTAGCATCCAATCGCAATACCAGATGGCTCGCCAGGGAGTGAGATCCGCATAAGATCTCCCACACTTCAAGATGGCTAATCAGGGGATGAGAGCTGTATAAGATCCCCCACACTTCAACCACATGGCTCATCAGGGAGTGAGAGCTGCATAAGATCTCCCAACGACATGGCTCATCAGGGAGTGAGAGCTGCATAAGATCTCCCAACGACATGGCTCATCAGGGAGTGAGAGTCGCATAATATCTCCCAACGACATGGCTCATCAAGGGGTGAGAGCCACATAAGATCTCCCCAGTTCAATAACAACAAGAGTCCTTGAGGGTGAGGATGATGACCAAAAGATCCCTCTGGAAATGCTAAGGCCCATCACGAAGGCAACAAATTGACGAAGCCAGGGTCTAACCTGCCACAGGCTTTAGGGTATGCCTCACCAATACCTCCTAGCCTACATGGGACCAGACTTTCGGGATGGGTCAAAAGTCCCCCCACTAGACCCCACTAGACGGGACCTATAGAGATACCTTGAGCATCAAAAGTAAGTCTGGTGTAGCAGCGAACAATGCCGACCAAAGGTTCATAGCATTTGGCCTTCAAAAAAGGCTCGATAGTCCCTTGAGGGTGAGGACTTTGACATGATCCCTCAAATTTCTTGAATGATTGTAGTTCTCGATTCTCTTGAAGAATAACATTTGGCGGGGCATGCTGTTGGAAGGTATTTTTCATTAACATGGGGCCCCCTCTCAATAAAACCTATTAAACAGTGGAAATTTTGGCAGTCTCAGAATAGCCTTGGAATCATCCAAGATATTCATAAGGTCTCTCAAAAGTTCCCTGCCAAGTGTTGTCGCATTTTGACATGTTTATGTAGTGCAGACTGAGAAACAGTTCCTCCATAATCGGCCTCTAGCACCCTGAAACGACTCCTATAACTAGAGTTATATTTTTGGTGTCTCAATTTACTGTGGGACTACTACCATTGGATCCGGCATGGCTAAAAACCCTCAAGGATCAAATTTCAGCTCGAACAGACACTCTAGGAAGAAGTTATATGCAAAAGAGTGAAACAGGAGAGGCTGCAGGCTATTCCCGTGTGGCCACCCTGCAACTCCACGCCATGGAAGGGGCATTCACGAATAGTGACTTTCGACGCTCATATCTCGCCTGTACTAAGTCGATCGTGCTCAAATTCATTGAGTATGTTCGTCAACTTAAGATGAGCGATTTGATATGTGGCACGCCTTGGGACAAAACCCGACCGTGAAAAAAAGCTAGAGAGAAATTGTTGATCCGTGAAGAAAGTACAAGAAATTCAATAGCGTCGTGCCTCTCTCAAGCGGCCAAATCACGCCACTCGCAAGCCCGATCGACGTGAAACTAATTCCATCGTGTGCGTAGGTCTCAGGCTATTACTGACCTGAACCCCGTACATAATGAACGGTTGGATTTTGCACACAAAGCCGACGAAGTGACTGCAAATCCCGTCTCTGGAATTTCAAATTCTGACCAAGCTTCCAAAGTTACAAAATCTTCATTCGGACATGAAATCGTGCTATGTTTATTGCTCTGCGATCGTAATGGCATGCTCAGTGTAATTCATCAAAGAAACCACCGAAAAATATCAAGGAACGACTACACTATCGATTCGAAAGTTTCAAGATCTATTCAAATTTCAAGACATATGATCGCACACTAAAAACACGATCCATTGCTCGAAGTTGTTATCAAATCGATCGCCATGCCAACTCCTACAAGAAAACAATCATTTTACTATCAATCGAGCATCAGAACGACCCCGGATCATCCATGCTAGATCACGCAAGTTTTAGGGCAACACATGGACTGTTATGAAATTCCATGAATTGTTAGGAAGGGGCAAATCTATCATTTTGCACCCTATTTTTTAATTTATTTTAATTCAATTTAATCTTAATTTCCAACAAATGGGGTTATTTTTTATCACCCACCCATGTTTGGGGCAAATTCTATATATATATATATATATACCATCATTGTAAGCACCAAAGGACTAAACCTTTCACAAAAGAGAGTTTTTACTTAATACAAGTTTCTCTTTTTTCTCATTATTGGGTCACATTTGAGAGAGAGAGAACGAGGCAAGAGAAATTTTTAACCAGTCCCCCAGGTTCAACGTAGATCTTCTCTCTCTTTATTTCTTTTTCTTCTTCTCTCTCTCTTCTTTCCTCTCTTCTCCCTCTTCTCCGTATGAGTTCCTCGCAGGGGTCATGCTCGGTAGTGGCAGTGTTGTGCATGCATCCCCTGAGGTCACATAAGTCGCGCATGGTGATGGCAGCAGCATGCACGAGCTTCCTTCTCCTTCTTTTCTTCTATCTCTTTTGTCCAGTGAAGCCTGTAGACGACGCTTCCCATCGCCGTCCATAGACATAGCTTTGACGACTCAGTGAAGAACCCACACGGAGAAACCTCTTGCCGCCCCACAAGGGTCCTTCCCTGTTGCGCGTCTACAGTAAACGGCGATAGCCATCGCCATCTGCTAGAGGCCTCGAAAACGCCCAGCGCAGTCTGCAAGCTTCCTTCGTGTATTCGGTGCTTATCTTCGTCCTTCCTGTGCCCCACACCTATCGCCATGCGCCTCGTGAGGATTACCATCGCGCGTTTCACAAATGACCTTCACCGTACACTTCATCAGAGACTATCGCCACCCGTGCGGGGGCGTGTTGTCTTCTTATGTTGCCAACAACGATGCCTAGCGCCGTCTGTAGTTTATTTCTCACTCTCTAGCTATGAGCAGTAGTGTTGAGCGCCACGACACTGCTACTCCACTATCGTGAGTGGCAACACCTAGCATCGTCGAGACCCCATCTCTCTATCGTCTCGTGTCTTCTTTTCATTCTTTTTTCTCTTCCCACCTGACTGAGGGTAGACTTAGCCTAGCACCGCCATATCAGTCTTGATTTCGGGTAGTATTGCCGCTGTGTTGGTCTTAAGAACCATGACTGTCTTGCTACCACTCCAAGTCGATGACTTCCTGGCTGCCAAGCTAGTCTCGTCTCTTCATCAAGTTTTCTTCCCTTTTCTGTCTTTATTTGAACCTTTTGCTTCATCACCCTCTCATATGAACGTACAATGCCCTAAGACAAGGGTGGGCCTCTTTGACCCACTTGTCTTACAAAATTAACCATAGAAGTGTTGTGTAGAAAATAAGAGGATTGCAGGTCAAGAGAGGTGAGTCCGAACCAACTAAATCAGTTGGGGGGCTTTTTTCGTGATCTACGAGGGCTCCCACGTAAGTCCCGAACCCACATTCAATTCCTCTCTCATCGATTAGTATACCTGCCTTGTTCTCGAGCAAAGTTCTGAGAGAGCGACCTCAAATCCCGGGTTCACCAGAAACCTGAGATACGTGCCGCCAGATCATCTAGATTCGGAAGGCGAGATCGAGGCACCTAACCAATAATCTGCAAAAAAAGGGTAAGATTCTACCTAATGTCTATTTGCTATGCAAACTAGATGGTGAATCAGTTGACCAGCTGCTGATTCATTGTCCCTATACTTTGAGGATTTGGCATTGGTTAATTGGGGAAGTAGGAGTTTCGTTAGTGTTGCCTCAGAGGGTGGTTGGGCTGGTCTCACAATTTGGGGTACCATTTCTTCCCAAGATTGGAAGTAGGATTTGGAAGATAGCAAAAGGAGTGATATTTTGGGAAGTATGGAAGGAGAGAAATAGAAGGACTTTTGAATGTATGGCGTTGCTTGTTGATAAGCAAATACATTTAATCAAGCTCTCTATCTCTGTGTCCAAGGATGGGTGGGTATTACTAAGGCTGATGTTATGATAAACTTGCCTAACATTTTCTTTCTGAGTTTAAATTCTCGTAGGCCTAAGGGCTTGTGGTGTTCTCCACCTATAGGCTGTTTTAAGTTAAACTTTGATGGTAGCTCGATTAGAAATCCTGGCTCAACAGGTATTGCTGGTGTTGTAAGAGTCTGTTTTGGAAGTAAGTATTATGTTTACATATGCTAGCCCAATTGGTATTGCTACGACCAATTATGCTGAACTAACTGCTTTGTTAAGGGGTGTTGAAATTTTCATAGGGAGAAACTTAGGCACAAACTGCCTGATTGAAGTGGACTCTTTAAATGCTATTAGATGGTGCAAGAAGGAGTAGAAGGTTCCATGGGAAATGCGATCCTTATGGTTGCAAATAATGGATGCAGTTAGTCACTTATTCGTTTCGTTGTCCCATGTTTATCGAGAAGCAAATGGCAATGCTGATGCGATGGCAAAGGGTGGTGTTCACCTCTCTTCTTTTACTGTATCTAGCAATGTAATCTCCTTTTAGTTTATTAATAAAGAGTACAAATGTTGGTAAAAAAAAAAAAGAGAGAGATAATGAGAGATTTTAGGAGAGCCTAAAATATCTCTCTCATGCTAAGAGAGAGAGATTCCACTTCTATCCTAATTATGTTTAGAAGTCTTATAAATAGAAAACCTCTCAAGCTATGTTTTATTGGTGCCTAACAAGGTATGCTTTGTTTCTCTCTCTATTTCTCTCTCTCTCTTCGTCTCTCTCCCTGTTTATGTATGAGTATCATAAATTTATTGGATTATGATTTTTAGTTTGTTATTTGAATTAAGTTATTTTTTATTATATTATTGCCCCTTTCTTGAGTCATACCACCCTTCTTTGACCAAACATGACTATTGGCAAAGGTTAAGTACATTATTTATCATCACAAAGAGAAAGATAGCTTCATCAACGTGCCTCTATAGTAACGCTTAGATTTTTATGTGATTTTATTTTCTCATTGTTTATTTTTTTTGTGCACAGTAGCAACAAATTTCCATAAGCAAGCTACGCCAAGAGTTAGACATCCAAAGCCTTGGTCTACATCTCTCATATTAGGTAAAAGCAACTTGAGATATACCCAACCACCGCTACAAAACACCACCAATCTGTATGTCTTTCTTAATTTCTTAATTTTCCTTTATTCTCTCTTAATTTCTCCAATATTTACCGCAAGCCATTATTAATTTCCCTTCATTCTCTCTTAATTTCCCTAATATGTACATATATAAAACAAATATTTTATAGGAAACGTTTTTGCAAACTTTCTTTAGGTAATGAATTGCATGTTTAATAATGGAACCAGAGATTCGTTACGGAACCAGAGATTCTAATCATTGTTTAATTGATTATGTTTGGTAAAAAAAAATTATAAGTAATTATAATATTTATATTTTTAATCTCAAAGGTAGGAATATTATATATATATATATATATATATATATATATATAAGAAAATATGGGATTAGCCCACTAGCTCATATGATCATATGATCCCAACGGCCCAGATTGAATCTGTCTGACGATCATAGATGTCCGGTAGTGTTTGAATTTCAGGTTTTTTTTTACAAATTTAAATCACTTGAAATTTTAGGCGTGTGTTTATCAAAAATATATTATTCTTTGAAAAATATCAAAAAACTATTTTACATGAAATAAATTGACCAAAATACCCCCGAAACATTTTTTGGGGTATTTTGGTCATTTTGTTTTGCACGGATAAATGATTTTTATATTTTTATTAAGTACGCCTTGATGAGAAGAACACACACGTAAAATTTCAAGTAATTTGAATACGTAAAAAAACAAATAAAATTCAAGCACTACTAGACATCCATGATCGTCAGATCGGCCCACATTCAATTTGAGTCGTTGGGCTCATATGTTCATATGAGCTAGTGGCTAATCCCATATTTTCCCATATTTATTATATTAAATATATAATATATATAACATTATATAATATATAATGAAATTTATTTTATATATTTTATTAACACATATATTTTTATTATATATAACATATAATATAAAATGATATGTATATATTGTATATAATATAATAAATATATATCATATATAATAATATATTATTATATTTAATATTTTTAATATAATAAATGTGTATTATATTTATATTATATATAATATAATAATATTGACTGTGATATAATAATATATTATATAATATGATAAATAATATAATTTTAAATATATTTTGCTTTCAATATGATATATAATAATATTTATGATCTTTCTCCGTAGGAAAAAGTGGATGGAGAAAAATTTCGAAAAAAAAGAATGGATATATATTCATACCTATTGCATGCTGTATTTTTAGAAACAAGATTTTCATAGGTTTTATATATTCATGATTTAAAATGGGCCTCTCTCTCTCTCATTCTTTCTCTATATTATTCTTTCAACTTTCAATTTATTGTACATGCCGTCTTCCTCCTCTGAGTGGTACCGTAAACTCTACTTTCTTATATGATCTTTTTGTTTTTTTCTTTTAATTATTAATTTTCTTTCCTTCTTGGTCTATTTTTTCCTCAATCCATGAATGTGAATGATATTGTGTTATATGGTTTCTTTGTTTTTATGTATTTATTGAGACTCGTAATGAGGGGCTAGAGAAAGAATTGTGTTTGAGAGCATTAAAGGATTCTTTTACAAATGAGAATTTATTTCTTTGTTTTTGTGGTTTATACTTTGACTAGAAGGTAAATTATTTTTATATCTTGACTGTTGGTTTTTTTTTGTTTCTTTGTTTGATAAATGTTCTCGAGAGAGAGAGAGAGAGAGAGAGAGAGAATTGGTTTGTTTGATGAATGTTCGAGAGACTGAATTGGATAACCTCAACTTGTTTCACAAGCCTCTCCAATCTAGGAAAAAAATCCCTTTATATCTCAACCTATTGCATAGGCCTCTCCGATCTGGGAAATGGGCTATCACATATGAGGAGCGGCCTAAGGAAGTATACACCTCTTATATCAATGGGTCCGGGTATATTATTTCAAGTGACATTGCAAGATTTATCGTCTCTCAACATGCTAATCATTGTCATAGGCTGATCAAGATATAGGATGTGAGCATAGGGATGACATCACTTTTCCTGTTCAGTGTTCCCATAGTTGGAAGTTTTGCCCATTATCAATCACCACGACAGATGATTAATTGTTGAAGGGCTGTGCAAACTGCTACAATTTCAAATAACATCTCGAAATTCCCACTCTTCCTTTTTATAACATCTCTCTCACATATATATGTATAACATTGTAACGGCTTTCTGGCAATTTTCCAATCCAATTTTTTGTCCACATCTCTTTTTACCCTTGTCACGCTTTCTTGAAGTCTATTTTAATAGATTTTGTGATAGTAAGAGGATATAAGAGATATGATTGTTGGCGACAGTTGGAGAGATGATTTCAGACTCTGTTGGGTTGGATGCACTTTTCTTAGCTTCCCTCCATGAGAGATTTGCTTGGTTTTGTATGTGTAAGTATTTGTAATGTTAAAAAAAAAAAAATTGTCAAAAAAAAAACAAACAAACTATTGGGTTTCAAAATATTGATATATTCCTTTATAGAAGAGAGAGAGAGATGGATTGGGTTGAGAGCATTAATGCGTTACTTTGCATAAGAATCGTCTGTGTAAACCCCTAGAGAGTGAAAGAGATAGGTTGGCTTGAGAGTATTAACGTGTTCCTTTCCGAATGAACCATAGATGTAAACCCATAGAGAGTGAAAGAGATGGGTTGGCTTGGAAGCACTAGAAATATGAATGATGTAAATCCAACATAGATGGGGTTAGGTTTTAGAGAGAGAGAGAGACTCATGTAAAGTTTATAGTTGGTGTCCACATTCATCTTAGAATCATATTTTATCTAATATTGGTTTGAGTTTTGGCTGGAAGTAGACGAAATTGTTCGGCTCTCTCTATATCCAGATGAAATTGTTCGGCTCTCTCTATAACCAGTGCTCTCATGCTTAAAGTAATTCATTGTAACATGGGATTCTCTTTTTGAGTTTTCTACGGGCTTATCCGATGGCAAAATTGGTTATGAGTTGCTTCCGAGTGCAAATATTATCCAGCAAAATAATATTATTTTATATATTTTGAAGAGATTTGTTTATGTATTTTTATATTTTATGCAACACATATAATTCATAATTTTATTTAGGAGTTTGATACGCTTGTTAAAATTTTACATTTTAAATTAATAAATTTTAATTTAATATTTATTTAAAAAATGCATGTCGTCATTTCAAAATTTTAAATATAATTTTATGAATTAATATGAATCCATAATTATTCATAACCAATTTTTACTATTATTATAAACTTTAGAATGTTAGAAAATAGTTTTTTCTCTTTACCACAAAGTAAAGACAAGATTTTCATCTTTTAAATTTTTTTCAATAAATCTATATTTTAGAGTGTGATGTTTAAAATTTTTCAAGATTCAAGATTAATTTTTATATTTTCACTAGAAACTTTTAAAGTATCAAATTTTTATTTTATATGTTTACATGTTTCATTCTCACATACAATGCATGGGGAACTTCGAAAATATTTGTAGACAAGGCATTTCCCACACGGACCAGGGGCCACGAAGGAAATATTGTAAAATATTTGTAAACAGGGGAAACTTCGGAAAACACTTTGGAATTGGAGAAGTGAAATAAATTAACAAAAGTAAAGGAAAAATAAAGCAAAATAAAGATAGAAAAGCGTATTGGCCCACTTGTAAGCCTGGCCACATGCCCCGCATCTGGAGTTGGGACCCGAGTCAGAGTGCTTGGTGGGGCTGTTCACTCTATCTTTATGAATCCCGAGCCAGAGATGCTTGATTCGGTGTTGTGTTGAGTCGAAGAGGCCTTTGAGGCGAGTTTAGACTATAGTATTCTGAGGAGCATGTTAATGGTTTGAGAGGGGAGTTGACCTCACTGATTCTATAAAGAGAGGGTTTCGGAATCAATTGGGACAATGCCTTATAAGGTTAGTATCGAAGAGTTGGCAATATGACAAAGCAATGTTTTAAAAATCGGTGATCTAGATCAGAATCAGCCAATTTAGATCGGGTATCGGCTCGGCCGATCCGAATTCTATAAAATATCGAGGTCCGGCCTGATCCATCCAAGAACAGGGTGATTCCCGACTCGTTCTACAATGGACCAGCACATATTTCCTAGTTCCCACATTTATTTTACGTTTCCAATTTTTCTACTTCATATTTATTAAATAAAAGTGGTCCCACTACTTTTATAATTTTTTTGGAAAATTTGTACAAGTCCCTCCAAAATAACTATTCATTCAGCTTACCCTCACCTACGCTTTTCTAACAACTTTTTCTCAAAAACTATGTTTCCTAGCAAATACTCCCCAATACAAAAAGTGAATTTTTTTTTAACGAAGACACCCTTCTCTTATTTTAAAAAGTCATTTTCAGGTCCAATAAAAAAAAATTACTAGATCGAATTTGTTTAATGCCAGAATGCCTCTCCAACAGAAAAAATCCCCGGACCGCAATAAACGAAGGTCGGACTAGCTTCCCTAACAGCTGAGCTGCCCCTCAGAACGCCGGACCGGGGCAGTTTCAGTGAGATGAAACGTCGGAGTACCCCATGAAAATGTCGGATTGCCCTTTCTAAAGGCCGGACCACAGTATATGAACACCGGACTGGCATCCTAACCGCCGGACTGCCCCTCAAAACGTTGGACTGCCCCTCAAAACGCTGGACTGGGGCAGTTCCAGTGAGATGAAATGCCGGAGTGCCCCATGAATCCAGTGAGATAAAATGCCGGAGTGCCCCATGAAACCCCGGATGAGGCAGTTCCAGTGAGATGAAATGGCGGAGTGCCCCATGAAATGCCGGATTGCCCTTCCTAATCGTCAGATCGCAATATACGAATGCCGGACTACTAATAGCAGGTAAATTGTGAAGAGAGAGAGAGAGAGAGAAGAGAGAGCGCTAGTGAAGAGAGAGAGAGAGAGAAGAGAGAGCGCTAGTGAAGAGAGAGCGCTAGTGAAGAGAGAGAGAGAGGAGAGCGCTAGTGAAGAGAGAGAGAGAGAGAGAGAGAGAGAGAGA
>NW_006494943.1:4225810-4239383 GCF_000471905.2 Amborella trichopoda
AGGGGGGAGGAGGTGGTATTTGCTAAGAAATATGGGTTTTGAAAAAAAATGGTGAGGAAAGTTTTGGTAGGGTAAGTTGAATGAATAGTTGATTTTAGGGGGGTTTATGTAAATTTTGCCTCGTTTTTTTTTTGAAAAGCTAGAGGATTACCCCTCTCTGAAAGAAGAGTGGGCCCATGTGTTTCACATAAATAGGCCTAACAAAGACTTTGAACCGTATGCCCTTTTATAAGGGGTGCAGTTTGTATGAGGTAAGGTGCACCTTCAAATTTTATCATGGTATATAATTTTGATGTAAAATGTTCTTAGGATTATCTCAAAATCTATTTTTATATCTAAATATAAAATTTTAAATTTCAAAAATGGTTAATATCAAGTAGATCTATAAACATATGAAAATCTTGAAAATAGACAGTATAGATAATATGTTGTAAAATGCGTTGTTTCTGAGACTTAACATCTTTTTATTTTTTATTGTCGTACATCTTGATGTCGAGATGATCAATCAAAGGGTGTTTCAACATTAAAACTATATTTTTTGATGGATTTTTGAGGTGCTACATTATAAGGTCGCATCCTTATATAAACTTTTTTCTTTTATAAGGCATGCCCAGTGGGATATTTATTTGTGAAGAAAAACGGCGAACCTTAGAAGTCCTAAAAATGTTTCTCATTTGTGCCCTGTATTGTTATTTTTTTGTCCATTTATTCTTAAGTAGACTCAATTGTAAGCTTCACAATGATTTTTTTTTTTTAACTGAAATTTTCGAAACATTTGTAATCACCACAATTAATTTAAAAACAAACCATTGAGCTAAAAAAACTGCACCAAATCATCCTCAAGGACCGATTGTAAATCACCCACTTGAAAACAATTTATCTAGGTATTTTTTTTGGTTTTATAAGAAACATAATGGGCATGTTTAATGAACATTCAATCCATAGAAAAGAGAGACAGCATTAAAAAGCGAAAATAATGAAAAGAGAATTAATAGAAAAAACAAGGGGATTCACTAGGAACTATTTATACACTATATTGTTTTATTTTTATTAAATATGGTATTTCGTCCATAAAAAGACCAACAAATTATTGACTATGAAATGAATGCAATGAACACCAAAGACCCAAACATTTGAAAAGTTTTCAGTATTTATGATTTTTACTAAAATAATGAAAAACCATAATACAACACCACAAATTTTTTTTGGAAACATAAGAAACTAGATTTTAAAGAAATTTATTTTTTTTTTTTTGAAGTTTTATAGTCCAAAACTGACCAATTCTCCAATCCGGATCATATATCAGCCAATCCGACTTGATTTTTGGATGACCGATCCTCATCAATGAGCCATTTATTAAAACCTTGGGTTAGAGATTGAGTTTTTAGTCCTCCGTGTAGATAGATCAAATTCCCCTTTGGTTTTAGGCTCAATCAAATTAAACTTTTTCGTGTAGATAGATCAAATTCCCCTTTGGTTTTAGGCTCAATCAAATTAAACTTTTTCGTAAATATAATTCTGGTGTAAAAATTTCTTAAGATGGCTTGAGAATCTCTCTAATTATAAAATTGAAAATCTTGAAATTGGACGGACCAGATAATGCAGCAAGGCATATCATTTTTAGGTCTTGAAATTTTTTTTTCTTTTCATATTCATACATCTCGATGTCGAGATGATCAATTAGAGGATTTTTCAATATCAAAACAACCTTTCATGATGGATTTTTAAGGTGCACCTTAATTGACATTTTAAGGTTGCAACATTATATAAACTTTTCCAATGGTTAATATGGTTGATTAATGTTTAATGGGGATGGAATGACTCGTTTAGGAAAATTTAGGAAGCTCTATGCGAGGTTAGCCTAATTAAGTAGGTTTAGCTAATGGGACTGATTAAGAAGGGTTAGGGCCTCCTAAATATGTTTTAGGGTTAACTGATGTGGGTTTAAATCTAATCCACTGGGGCCCAAGGGGCATAATGAGGTGTATGGTGCATGGGACTATAGTGTAACAAGGTGTACAATGCCAGCATGGTTCATAATTCAATTTATGCTAGGAAAGGGGCATTTGGATAGGGCAAAAACAAGGACTTATGGGACTAGGAAGCCTTTTTAAGTCTAGGTTCTATGGTTTGGGGGTTTTGGATGTTAGAGAATTCCCTTAGCCAGTAGGGTGTCGACGCATGGACTGCGAGGTCACGAAAGGAAAGTCATCAGGCCAACTTCTCGTAATCTGTAATTCGATGGAATTCACTTTCTCTTCCAATATTTTAGGGTGCAGTTTGTATGGAGTCTAGGCCCTAAACAATCAAATTAGAGCTTACCCTCAAATAGTGTTGAGAAATGTGGTTTCAATATTGGAAATCTTTGTGATAGTCTTAAAATATATTTTTATCTTTAATTATAAAGTTTGAAGCTTAAAAAATATTGTAGATCAACATATCTATGAAAACTTGAAAATCTTGAAAATTGACGGTCTAAAAATGTATTACAAATTACACTATTTCACAATACTTGAAATCCAATTTTTCTCATGTCCATGCATCTTGATGTCGAGATGATCAATTTGAGGATACTTGGGAATAAAAACAAGCTCTTTTAATGAAATGTTTTAGGTAGGCTCTAATTTGATGGTTTAGAACCTCGGCTCTATATAAACTTTTCCCTTTATTTAATGCAAATTGAGATGGAATAGATTCAAGGACATCTCACTTATGGACTTTCACACACACATATATATGTATATATATATATCCAATTTAAATGTAGAGAAAATTACATATATATCCGTTATACTTTACGTTATTACGGTTACACTTAATAGTTTCCGTTATTACTCATCTATCCGTTTTTTATCTTTCATAATGCTTTTTTTATAAAAAGGTATTTTTGCCCTTTTTCGGATGCTCAACATCCGAAAACAGGATTTAAAAAAAACGTTCACTTTTCAACTTTCGGATGTTGAACATTCCAAAATGTGGAATTTTCGGATGTTTAACATCTGAAAATTTGATTTTCGAATGTTGAACATCCAAAAAGAGCAAGACAGTGAGTAAGCTTCATCCACCTCATTTTCTGCGTTTTTTTCATTCTTTCACAGTACATCTGCATTTTTCTCATTCTTTGAGAGTGTTATTGATATTGTGTGCCTTATTGGTAAAGAATAGCAGTAAGTTTCTTTTTATTTTGATTTTCAACAGTGTTCGTCTTTGGCAGACGACAGTTTTTTTTTATTGAAGCAATTTCACATTGTGAAGGTATGTGGGTCGATTTTTTATTTAGATTGCCACCTGAATTTTGGTTAGGGTTTATACTTAAGCATACTAATTATTTGTTGTGATTTTGGTATAGAATTAATTAATTCGTGGCTCCATTGTGATTGAATTAGATATTTATAATTTGGGGGTTTTGAGAACTTGAAATTTTGTGGTCTCTGTATAACTATAAATTACTTAAATTTGGGGGTTTATACTCTTAGATAGTCTTAAGCACAGATTTAAGTTAAATTTATTGATATTTTAGTAAATTGTTAATTTTTGTAGTTGATAGATTGAGTAGCTTAAAAAATAAAATTTGTATGTGATTTATGATTCAACTACATACTGACTTTGAATATTTTGCAAAGTATTTAACAGAGTGAATTTATTTGAATTATGATTTATGATTCAAGTAACAATGACTACATTTATTTGAATATTTTGGATTTAATCTGTTGCATGTATTATAAGTAGCATTATTCCCTGTTATTGTTTCAAATTGTTGCTTGACATAAAATTAAATTTTTTTTCTTTTGATGGAACCGTTCGTCTATCTATAAATCGAGTTCTTCAGTTTTTTATTGAACTGCGTGGTTTTTTAATAGATTTGTTACTGAGCTAACATGAATTCTTTGTTTTTGATGGGATGATTTAACTGCTTATGAAAGTTGGATTCTCGTCTTTACAATGAAATGATTTATTGCTTATCAATGTCGAATTCCTTTGAAATAATTTTGTTACTCATTAAAGTTGAATTCTTTAGTTTTTGGTCGAGGATGGTTACTTGGAAGGGGACTATTGTGTTCTTTTTTTGTTTATCCATCTAGGGTTTGGCTATTGTTTAGCTGAGGTCCATTGATTTGGACTTGGTGTAGTATTTCACGCGGTTTTGAATTTGTTACTGATGAAACCAGTGGATGAGGATTTGCGCATATCTTGTTAATTAAGGGGTCCGTATAGTAGTTCTTCAAGTAGAGATATTAAATTAGATTTAAGAGCTGGATAGGGGACTGTTTTTTCACTGTAGCCAATTATGGAAGTTGTTTAGTGGTTTTTGAATAACTCTTTGGATTCTTTGTAGTTGTCTGTTTGACTCAAAGAATCAATTCTTTATTTGGCCACCATATTCACGGATTGATTTCGATTTTCAAGTATACGATCCTTAGTTGGACTAGCATAGCAATTTCATTTTAGCACTGTTCTTCTTTCATCAATGGATTGTAGCAATGTTCTTCTTCATCAATAGTATGTCATTATTGTATTTTTGTTATCCAGTTAATTTCTACATGTGTAGCCTTATGACTAACATGGTGACCATATGGGATTTCAGTGAATATGGATCGTTTACATCCCGATGGAGGATATCCAGGAGGTCCTCAGGCCCTAGTTTATTGCAACTTCATCCAGAACATTGCTCATATTTAATATGGGAAGGACAGATATATGCATATATTCATCTGCCCATTCTATTTATTTGTTAATTTTCAATAAATGGTAGTCTGGTTCAAACATCCTACGGAAAGTACATGTATATATATTGATTCTAATATGTTGTCTATTTGTTGTATTTCAGGAGAAAGAAGAAATTAGAATTGATGAGAAGAGCTAACAATTAAATGAATGGAAGTTCACAAAAGAACAAGTTCAGCTAGTTCATGCTTCTGGGTTAGGTCCGTTGGCTATCATTCGGCCAAGCCGAATTGATCATCCTTTGGTCGCAGCTAATATAGAGAGGTGGCATTCTGAGACTAACACCTTTCATTTCAACATTCATATTGGTGATATGACACCAACACTTTGTGATGCATACGAGATATTAGAATTGGCTGTGGATGGCGACCCAGTCACATGTCGTCCTATCAAGGACCTGCGAAAGTTTATAAAAGATAATTTGGGTATAGTCCCTGATGGCAACTTGGCAAGCCTTAGGCATAGATGGATGAAGGCAAATTTTAGGGAAGTGCTACCTGATGCAACCCTAGTTCAAGTTTATAGATATACTCAAGCATATCTGCTCTTCCTCAACAGTGCCAACAAGGTACTTGCAGTTTTTCGAAGATATTGAAGGCACCAACACATATGCTTGGGGTGTTGCAAGCCTTACATTCCTCTATCGCTCACTTGGAAAAGCTTGCACTTTCAAGCGAAAACATTTTAGTGGTTCAACCACTCTCATGCAAGTAACTATTTGTTTTGGTATATAACATAAGCGTAATAGTTTAGACTGCTTTCTTATTATATTTAATATTTATAATACTCAATTTATTGCAGTACTGGTCATATGAGCATATTATGCATATGAGGCCCGTACCTAGTATCCCTCCAAATATGCTTAGGGCCAAAAGATGGGAGAGACCAAAAAAATATCATGGCAATCCACATAACTTAATGCCTCCCATCAGATAAGAAATTGATAACCTCCAACCTAATGAGGTTAGTGTATAATTTGATATTGATTTATTTCAATAGTATTTAAGTATTTGTAATTATTTTTATTGACTGCATATCATATAACAGGTAATCTGGAATCCCTATTTCAACCCTAATGAGGTCATTTCAGATGATAGGCAGCAAGCGTTTCAAACTTCAATGTGCCCTACAACTTTAATAGTTGATGATATTGTCGAGCCGTACATGCCAACCAAGTATGTCGGCAATTTGGAGCAAAACAGGGCATTCCTAGGAATCCATTAGTTGTTAATAAGAGGGCAAGTAGACAAGTTGGACAGCGAGACTGGCAAAACGTCAATGCAGATAAAATCGCTAACTGGTTGTCTCGCCATGACCGCATCATACCTGATATTCAACAAGATACTGATAATGGGTTGCCCTCAAAAGAGTACAAGGCCTTGTACAACTTGGTGCCTCATCCTTTGATACATAATGTCGCTAACCCACCTAAAGACATATTGCAACCTCATATCCATGAAGAAGAAAAAGTGGTTCCTGCTCATGAACCACAGTATACAATGAGACCTCGAGGTTATGAGAACCAATTGGTACGTTTATATTGATCTATAAATTCTTATAGTATTATATTTATTTATTAGTTTTATTTAATTGTTTAAATATGCTAATTATGTAATCTTGTTGGGCTGGTTAGCGCAGTTAAAACATCTACTGTCATGTTAGCAGAGGCACTTACACTTAGATAGAAGTGGTACCCTGAAGATTTTAATCGAGTTAACAACACGTTTGAAATGTTGTCTAAGTTTGTGCCTGTGGATATGGGTGATGTATAAGCAAGGATGGAGCATTTCAGCCTCAATATAATGACAAGTTGTACTTGACGAGGCCGGAGATGATGGAGTGGGTCAAAGTAGTCGGGTTGTAGAAGACCTAACCCCCTCCACACAACCTGCAGTTGAAGAACCTAGAAGATATAACACACGACATAAACAGGATCAGCTTAAGAGAATGCAAGGCGTGTAATGGGTCATTTTGTAATGGGTCATTTTGAGGATTTCAATTTTGTAATGGGTCATTTTGAGGGTCATTTACAATGAGTTTTCGGATGTTCAACATCCGAAAAAGTAATATTTTCGAATGTTGAACATCCGAAAATGGTACTGCCGAAATCCAGAAAGCTCTTGGATTTTCACAATGAGTTTCGGATGTTCAACATCCGAAAATATGTCAATTTTGGATGTTGAATATCCGAAATTGTTTAGACATCACATTGTTCATGGAAATCAAGATGCATTGACATGATAAAAAAATGAACATCATTTCTGGATGAATGGACATGAGAATAACTCATTTCTGGATGTATGGATATGAATTTCATTTTTTTATTTTAAGGCTATCACAAAGATTTCCAATATTTAAATCATCTATCTCGACACAACGATTGGAAAACTCATCTATTAGAAGATTTTTTACAATAAAGAATTCCGATTGTACTGACACAATTTTGACAACAAAAACACAATATTCACTCAATTCATTAATTCATGAAAATCATAATTCCATACAAGAATACAATATTAACATCAAGTTCACTATATCGGTTCTCTGCATGTCCTCCTATTATGACCATTTGCGTCGCATTGTTTGCACTTCAAAGTCGCATTGTTTGCACTTCAAAGGCCTGGTGATCAGATGTTTCGCCTCAGATATTCTTCGTTGCTTTTTTGGCCTACCAAGAAGGCGTGTAGTCCTTGGTTGCAACACTGTCCAGTTGTAAATACCTGTCCATTCAATATCATCTGGGACAGGTGCAAAGGGAGTTTCAAATGCCCTTCTAAAGTATGCCACTGTAAAATACTGAAGGCAGTACACAGTGGGATTCATATGCATATGGTTAATGGCCGCAATAGCATGGGCACATGGAATGCCACTGAGTTGTCATTTTCTACATCTGCATGCCCATTGCATTAAATCGACAACATACTTCTTCCCAAGATAGTGGATCTCAAAAAGCGTGTCCATGGCAGATATAACTTTGTGCAAAAATTGAGCCTTCATCTTTTACGTGTTAAGTAATTCTTGGGCCTTCGGTACTAACATGCTGCTCCAAGTATTACCTAATTTCCTCTTCTCTTCAAACCTGGTCATCAACTGTATCCTTATTTCTTCACACATATAATGATCGGCTTCTCTTGAGACGATAAAATCCAAGCATTGAAAGACTCGGCCATGTTTGAGGTAAGATGACTATATATAGACCTTGGAAAATAGGCATCTGCCCAAAATTTAAGTGGAATATTCTTAATCCAATTATATGCTTCTGGGTCGGTACACTGTATATCTAACATTATTTTTTCAAACTCAGCAATGGTCGCTTTACGAGCAGCCTTCCAAAACAACATCAACAATACTTCAATATTTGCTTACCTCTTTATAAAGCCCTTGAAGTTCTCTCCCATATATCGCATGCAAAATGATGGAAGACATGTTGGAAAGTATTTTTCTATTGCTTCTGACAGGCTTTTCTGTCGATCTGATATAATGGTTAAGGCAGACAGATTAGGGTACCCATTTAAGAGCTCACTCAATATACTTAAGAACCAATACCAATTCTGGTAATTCTCCTTCTCAACTACTGCAAATGCCAATGGGAAGAGCTCATTATTTGCATCTACCGTGATGGCGCACAATAAAATGCCTTGATACTTTCCTTTTAGGAATATTCCATCAATACCAATTAGTGGCCTACATCCATTGATAAACCCCATAATGCATGGTTGATAGGCAATAAATAGTTGTTTGAACCTACCTTCATCTGTGTGGATGCGAACTTCGGTTCCCGGGTTGGTTCTTCTGATCTTCTCAATATACATGGGGAGGTCAAGATATTGTTGTCCATGTGATCCATCTATCATCTCTCTAACAACCTCTGTTCCCCGCCAAGTTTGCATGTAGGAAAGCTTAACCCTGTGATCACGTTAAACATCATTTACAATATCTTTTGCTTTACTTTTTGGTTGGTCAAGAAGGCAGCCTTTAATCTTTTTTGCTACCCAATCACTACGAGCTAGTAGCTGATGGATCCTCCCCATTTGACTATTGCATGTGTGCTCCTTAACCATGGACTTCACTTTAAAGTATGCAATGCTGCTAACTCATAAGCACTGCACTTGCCATGTGCATCCATCTACCTTGCAACTTGCCCACACCTGTCCTAATTCACTTTTATCAAACTTCAAAACAAAATTGTTGTGGATTGTAAAATCAACCAGATGATGTCGGCATTCATTAACATTTTCAAAAAATTGCCCAATATTCAATTGAACCTCGTTACCGACTCCTCTACTTGGACTCTCTAGTGGTTCTATGTCGTCCATATCACGCTTTGGTACGAGCTCAGGGTTGGGCACCACTCCAATGTTTTGGTCTCACTAAGTTAAAGTGTTACCCCGACTGTTGACAAAAGATAGAGTGTAAGATGAAGCAACAATTTCTACATATATGAGATTAAAATAAAGCAATTTACAAATGAAAAAATAAGTTGTAGATATAGCTATTCCTTGAAGATGGGCCCTCAACAACAAATTCATGTTGTGCCTCGGCAATATATACTACAATTCTTGAAGATTCCGCTCCCAACATAAAAGATACATCTATATCATCACTAACATCAATCAAATTAAGCCCACTCGATAAACTTGTATTATGGAACATAATAGATAATTTGTTTGGATCACACTTGGTTAAATTTGTAAAATGACTTTTTAGTTCCTCCAAGGAACTATTCCCATTATATTTGCTGACCTTCAATTTTACTCCTTTATAAATAACACGTCCGTCATCGGCAATCGTCTCAAATGACCCCCCATATCGGAATACCAATTGCACTCCCTCAGTAGCCATTGTCAATACTACTGTATTAAATGAATAACAAAGCTACTATTATAAAAAATCAATACAAAAATATTACCAAAAAATGGTATATTTCTAACTACTGTAGGGTTCATAAAATCTGAGTATTGCATAATAGATTGAAAAAGTGTACTACTAAAATTGTCAATAACGATCGTCAATACTCATATATGAAATGAATAGCAAAATTAGTGTTACAAAAAAATTACCAAAAATTGGGAGATTTCTAACCACTTTAGGGTTCATAAAATCTGAATATTACATAATAGATTGAAATAGTGTAGTACTAAAATTTGTGAGTAATACTCACATAAACACAAAATAAACAACAAATTTTATTACAAACAAACAAGTTTAATAATTATTTCAGCAAAACAAAGAATACAATGTATCAACATGATAAAAACAACAAATAATTATATGAGAAAACTACTTCATCAATATTAAACAAATTCCATTTATTAATCTCAAATACACAACAAATGTTATTAACAAAATTAAATATTCTAAATAATAACAGATAAATAAACTTTAATTAATCAATCGTATAAAGAAAGAGTAAGAACGGTACCAATCACGTCCAAATAGTGAGTCAATCTCTTCAACTTTGTGGGTTACAACTGTATTAAGGGATAGTAAAGGGGGTACGTTTTGTCAATGATCGGTTTTTCCCAACTTTATAAAAATAAAAATATATAAGTTTCCACCCGTGCGCGGGAAGTCTTGGCGAGCAAAATTTCAGATGTTCAACATCCGAAATTCTCAAAATTTTGGATGTCAACATCCGAAATATGATAAGTGACTGTTCTAGCTGTGGTTGCTTTCAAATGTTGAACATCTGAAAAGGGCAAAAGTGTCTTTTTTAAAAAAAAGTGTTGTGAAAGATAAAACGAACCGATGAATAATAACGGAAACTATTAAGTGTAGCCGTAATAACATAAAGTATAACATATATATATATATATATAATTTTCTCTTAAATGTATTTGTGCTCTAGATTTACATATCAGATGCCAATTATCATCTAACTACATTGCTCTTTCAAGGTAAACAATTTGTGATCACTTTTGTGGTCGCATTTTAGGCCTTGTGGCATTTACATGCATTTTACATGATTTGGCTCACATGAATATGTTAGGAACCGTACATAACTACATACCCACTCTTGTAACATAAGTTGGTTTTGAGATGAAAATATTTCAGCATTGAGTAAAAATAAATAAAATGAAATCGGTCTTAAATTTGAGCATTATGAATCAGTCTTAAATTAGGGTATCGGAGGAGACTAAAACAACCGGGGCAAGCCTCTAATTATGATAAATACTGTAATGGCTAGTCTTATAAATTAGGATGTGCTTATTTTGCGATTTTAAAAATTAGAAAGAGATTTGGCCAAATTAGAGCACCATTTTATATTTATTAACAATATTGCTTTACATCCATATGAACAACTTTGCTTTGATCGATTATATCTTTAGTAGAATGATTTAAATTAGGACTTGATTTCTACGTAGCCAAGCCTGCATATGTAGAAATACGAGCCTATTAATAAATGTATTTTTTTTAAATGGATTTTTGGTCTTAATTGTTAAGGACATGTAATTTCTAACACGGAGATCATGAGTATGAAAAAATAAGTAAATTTTAAAAACTAAAAATAATAGTTTTAGTAAGAAAACATTTGGACCGCTGGTTTCTATTGTTTTTAGATGGAACACCTACTTGCATCCATCTTTAAGATGGATGCTTTACACTTTTTTGACCGCATATGTAGTTATACAGTCCAGTCCGCATCGTAGAATTGAAAAATTACTTAAATTGTTGTTTAGGGAGATTTACAGAAAATCCTATTTTTATGTCAGTACGAAGAATAGCCTCTTTTTTTTATTTCTTTGAAGGGTATTTTAGTATTTAAGGTGCTCGAGGGTGAAAAGTATGAATACCCAAAATTGAGTTTAAGCCAATAAGTACAATAAATATGATTAAAATACAATATGCATTCTTAAATAACTTGAGCCTAAAATATAAAATAAAAGGATTATTTATCAAAATGAAATAGGATTTTTTTTTGTAAATTTGCTTTGTTTATAAATACATCGACAAGTTTTATGGATCAAACTATATGTGACATCCTACCGATCAACCAACTAATTTGGGAATTTGATGCTACTATTACTTTCCTTTTTTTCTAATTCCCCTTTTTTATTAGGGGAAAGCTTTTTATGGTCCCCCTACAACATAGAAGTTCTATCCTCCGCCTTATCCAATCGTCTTTTTAGTGGAGGGCTAAGATTGCCCCAATCATAATATCACATCTCTACACTGTTTTAATTTTAATGTTTTTCTATAAACTGTTTTGACACTAAATTTTGGACGTCCATTCCTCTATTAAACTCTCACTAACAAAAAAAAAAAAAAATATTTTCAATAAAATAAAATGACCAAAATACCCCTAAAATTTTTAAGGGGTATTTTGGTCATTATATTTTATCGAAAAATTATTGTTAATATTTTTCTATAGGTGCGCCTCAATGAGAAGATGGCATGTACCAAATTTTATATTAAAAAAAATTGTATTAAAAAATTAAAAATAAAATACTTTGAGACGTTGGATCTAAGATCAAACGGTGAGTGGCTTTCTTGATAAAAAATGGATGGCTGGATGGTTGGGGGAGGATAAAACTTTTCTGGTGTAGGGGAACATAGAAAGCTTTCCCTTTTATTAGTATTTGAAAGGAATTAGTGATATAAATGTGCAATGCATGTGCATTGAATATTAATTACTAAAATAAAAAATTAATATTAAATTGACATATTCCATTAAGAGAGACTAACAGAAATAGAGAGAATTTGTTGGATCCGTCTTCACGTATCATCTTCTATTAGATAATAAGTTTTAATATTTTAATTACATTATTCTCTAACCCACCTTAAAATTATTATTAATCATATTAATAAATTTATTATTCACTTATACGTAAATATTATTCAAGAGAATTGGAAAATAAAACTACAAAACATATCATATAAATTTCAGAGTGCCATTACAACTCTATTTTGACATTCACTTTGAGGAAAATATTTTTCTAAGAATATAATTGCAACTACCTAATTTTCATATCTAATTTGAATTTACGATTAATTACTATCTTGTTTTTCCTATTTGTACATATTCAATATATCATTCATTAATATAAGTAAATTTATTTTTACTTATATAAGGAAATATATTATTTACTTATAAGTAAGTATTATTTCAAAAATTGGATAAACTAATGCAAAAAAAAGAATGAATTATCTTTTTATTTTTTGTATTTTTGGTTAATTAATTTTTATTTTATCTTTTAT
The DNA here is from genome assembly GCF_000471905.2 of Amborella trichopoda. Next base: position 4,238,735 of record NW_006494943.1, read on the forward strand.
TTTTTTTCTTATTTTTAATTATATTATTTTTAAATAGTTGAAGTTATTTGTAAATAATATTAGTAAACAAAGTATTTATAATATTGAGAGTATGTTTCATGCCTAAATATTCGTTGACCACTGAATAATAGTCAAAATATAGTTTAAAATACAACTTATTACAATAAAAATAGATCTCCATAACTGAAGTTTTTCATTTTTGTATTTTTATAATCTCTCTTATCAATTGTGATGGTAAATATAGAGGATCTTGCATCCTCATTTCTTCTTTTTTTCCTTTTCTAAAAATTAATTTATTAGATTACTTATTTATGGGAGCAGTTTGTATAGAGCCTAGGCTCTAAACAATCAAAATAGAGCCTACCTTCAAATAGTGTCAAGAAATGTGGTTTTAATATTGGAAATCTTTGTAATAGCCTTAAAATATATTTTCATATTCATTTATAAATTTTAAAGGGATAGATCGACAGATCTATCAAAACTTGAAAATCTTGAAAATTGACGGTCCAACACCGTGTTACAAAAAACACTATTTTCAAAACTTGAAATCCATTTTTTTTTCTCATGTCCATGCATTTTGATATCGAGATGATCAATTTGAATATATTTGAGCATCAAAACGATTTCTTACTAGTAGAACATAAATTAG
>NW_006494943.1:4239403-4252193 GCF_000471905.2 Amborella trichopoda
AACATAATTCACACCAATATCTTAGCAAAATTATCATGTTGGAGACTATACATATAGTTGAGATTGACATTAAAAGCAATAATAATATCATTCTTTAATAATTAAATAAATAATAATATCCTTTTTTGCAACTTTAGTGTAAGTCACATTAATATCTTAGTAGAATTATCATGTTGGAGACTATACCTACATGGAGCAAAAAATCATAATTTTAAATGTAGATAATATTTTTAGTGACCAATCTATCTATTTATGTTCACCTTGCATTATAATTTTTATATTATAATAGTTACATCTAACCGTAACTATAAATCTACTTTCGTTCCCCTTATATTAGAGTTTTATATTATAATAGTTAACATCTAACTGTAATTATTATAATAAAAAATTTTGTACATAATAAATTTATTTAGTATTGATAATTAATATTGAGTCAAATATAAACATATCGTTTATATATAGACAAATTATGACACATAAAGAATTTATTTTCTTACTATGTACATATTTATCAGCCTCATTTCTCTTGAAACCATTTGAGATCAATACGTTGTCAAATTTTTTATGTCATTGTTTAGGTACTTGTTTTAGTCCATAAAGAGATTTAAGTAATTTACAAACTTTGTTATCTTGACCTAACATCACAAACCTTCGGGTTATTCCATATAAATTTCTTCATCTACGTCACCATTTAATAAATCAATTTTTACATCCTTTGGATGTATGACTAGATGATTGATAGCGGCTATTGCTAAGGGCATTCCAATGATAGCAATTCTTGCTACAGGTTCATGTGTCAAAATAATCAATATCTTCTTTTTGTTTAAAATCTTTTGCCACTAATCTTGTTTTATATTTATTAATAGAACCATCATAATTGTTTTTTCTTTTAAATATCCATTTACAACCAATGGGTTTAGAACGAGATAGAAGATCTACTAATTTCCAAGTTTTATTAGCCATTATGGAATTCATTTCACTATTTATAGGTTCTCTCCAAAAAATTGCATCTTGAGTTGCCAAAGCTTCAATTAGTGATATAGGATCATCCTTCACATTTGAGACTATAGGCAATAAATTTAATATTTTATTTTGATTAGGCTCAAGTGGATAAATATAAAAATCAGGTCCAAAGTTGTAAGATGGACCACCTCTAATTATCTTACTTCTTTTTGGTTCTATTATCTCATCATCATTATTTTCTTCTTGTTCTACATCAACAATTTGATTATTTTTATGATAATTTTCATTTTGCATGCTATTAGATTCATTTAATTCACTTTTACAAGTGAGATTTTCAAAACATTTAGCATCTCTAGATTTCATTAATGTGAGAGAATTTAGATAAAATATATATATATGCTTTACTATTTTGTGAATATCCCACAAGCACACTTTTAGTGGTTCTAGGACCGAATTTATTTCTTTTAGGATCTGAAAGTCTAACATATACAAGATAGCCCCATACTTTAAGAAAAATTCAAAGAAGGTTTTCTATTAAAAGAAAGTTCATAAGGGGTCATATCACTCTTTTTATATGAGATTCTATTTAAAATAAAACATGCAGATAATAAAGCTTCACCCCACAAATTCAATGGCAATGAAGAAGCAATATGCATAGCATTTACCATTTCTACCAAAGTTCTATTTTTTCTTTCTACTAGTCCATTTTGTTGAGGGGTATAAGGATTAGTTACATGGTGAACAATTCCATTATTTTCACAAAATTCATTAAAGTCATTTGATAAATACTCTCTTCCTTTATTACTTCTAATAATTTTGATTTTTTTACTAAGTTGATTTTCAACTTCTGCTTTGAAAACTTTAAATTTTTCAAAAGTTTTATCTTTATGTTTAGCAAATAAACATAAGCATGTCTCAAAAAACTCATCAATAAAGGTAACAAAATATCTTTTACCACCCATCGTTAAAATATTATTTAAATTACATATATCACTATGTACAAGTCCTTACAATTCACTATTTCTTTCAATTGAAGGAAATGATTTTATAGTTATTTTGACTTGTACATATACTTCACAATTATCTTTAAATAAATCATCACAATTAGAAATTAATCTTAATTTAATCAAAGATTTAATAGAAGAACATGTCATAATCTACTATGTCACATATTACAAGAAGTAACAATATACGCAGAAGACTTATTTATTTCATTAACAAGATCGAATTTGAACATCTTATCACATGAGTATCCCTTGCCAATAAATACACCATATTTGGTCAAGATGTGTATATCACATCCAATGACCATTTTAAAATCCTTGTTATTCAAGACACATCCCAAAACAAAGTTTCTTCTCATGTCCGGTACATAATACACACTTTCCAAGGTAAAAACCTTGCCTAAACTAAACTTTAGTTCCACTGAATCCTTTCTAAGCATTTTTTCCATAGCTTAGGTCCCAAGTTGAACTGAATTACCATCACCCACTGGTTCAAAGGTCTTAAATATATCTCGATTGTTGGACACATGAATGGTAGCTTTGGTTTCGACCCACCATCCATTAGTTTTATCAATCATGTTTATTTTCGTGACCTTTGCTACAAATTGCTCATCAATGGTCAACTTCACTTGAACTCTAGGTTTTTTGAGCCCTTTCTAGTGTCGGTACTCTCTTGAATAATATCCTGATTTTCCACATACATAGCAAGCGGCTTTCTTTTTATTTTTGTTGACAATAGACTTTTGGTCTTTATAATTTTCATTATGGACCTTAAGAATGAAAGACTTCTTATAATATGGAGCACTTAATTTTTACTCAACAAGGTTTGTCTTAGAGTGAAAATTGATTGATCCATATTTCTTTTCCCTAAGTTTATTCTCTTCATTAATTCAAAGATGTTTTTGAAGTTGAACCAAAACAAGATCCACTTTCTTATGTTTCATTTTCTTTTGATAGTATTTCCATGATGGGGATAGCTTATGAATTATGGAACGTACTAGAAAAAATTTATCCAAAGAATTCCACAATCTTTAAGTTCATGAACTACAAGCTGCAACTCATATACTTGAGAAAAAATTGGCTTGTTTTCAATGAATTTAAAGTCTAAAAAATTAGAGATGAGGAATCTTTTGTTACCAGACTCCTCTGTGAGATACTTGGTTTCAAGTAGTTTCCATAGCTCTCTTGCCATGCCAATAGATGCATACATATCATAGATTAGGTCTGCCAAGGCATTTAGGATCTGATCTCGACAAATGTAGTCATCCCCCATCCTTCTTTTGTAGGCTCCTCGGTGGAGTCATCCGATGGTAGCGGCGGTGCAGGCATAAACTCTGTGACTATGTATGCCACTTTGAAGATAGTAAGCAAAAAGATGACCTTTTATCGTCATCTCTTGAAATTTAGCCCGTTGAAGCGTTGGAGTCGAGTAAAATTGTGGTTTATGACTTTCAAGGAAGTCATGGCAGTCTCCTTTCTTTCACCCATAAAATATCATCTTGAATTTCTAGAAATTTGGTGGGTTAAAAGGGGCAAAATATAATACGATTTTGAAAAATTTGAAGCTCAAGCTCTTCTTCTTTTTAGGCACACATGAGTGCTCTCTCGAGAAGATATTTTCCCCCCTTCGATAGAGTATTTGATGTGCATCAAAAGGGAAACTCGTCCTTGGGATGCATGAAAATAGAGATGTCTCTTTTATGTTCCAAAGCTCTATGCATCTGAGCTTAGAACCCACAACTAGAGCCACAAGGAGACTGCACATTTACTCTAGTGGTGATTACCTGCACCACCAACAGCTATAAGTTACATGCAGCCTTGTATGACGGTTGGGTTAACCTACTTGATAGCTTCTATTACAACCTTCTTTTACCTCTATTTCATCAACGGCTATATGACGGTTGGGTGACCCACTCGAGATGAGCTCACAAAAAAGATATTGAGCACACGTGCACTCGAGATGGGCTCACAAAAATGATATTGAGCACACGTGCTCGGGCGAAGGGTGCCTTGCAAAGTGCGCTATATCAAGCATCCTTGCTCCTACGTACATACGCTTCGCATGCTCTGCATATGCATCATCTCTCTCCTTTGTACTATGAGTATAATGAATGGGAATGTGTGCTCTTAATTACAATTCAATAAAGTCTCTCATCTTCAATATGAGACTCAAACCTACATTTTTTTCTCTCTACAAAACATTTTAGAAAATAACCATAAAACCATATTGTTCTTTTGAAATACACTCAATTATTTTTCAAATAAAAAGTATTAACGTTAAAAATTGGTATTATCTATATCTATACTACATTACTACATTATTATGCCAGAGTTAAGAGGTGGACATATGCTGCGAAAATAAGAAGGATCCTAATTCTATGAAGATTGTTGGACACATTCTCATCTTTAAAGGTAGATAGAGATATATGCACCTAATTTTAAAACATCTATACTACATAATTAAAATAATTTTTAGAGATAGTCACTTCCTACAAATAATGCATGCATGTAGAGAGAAATGTATAGAGAGTGAAATCGAGAGTTGAGGAGATAGAAATAAGATCTTATCTAGAGAGAAACACTTCTCAAAAATAATGCGTGTAGAGGGAGATAGAGAGACGTGGAGAGAGAGAAGAAGAGACTTCCTAAATAAAATTTAAAACATGTATATCTTGCGAAATCTTTTGTAAAGTCTTCATATAATTTCTTAGGGTCTTGTAAACTATCTTTTGTAAATCTAATATTTTTCTTTCGTTAAATCTTCTAATCCTGTTTCAATCCAAGTAAAGAAAAGAATGTGTTAAAATTAGGTGAATAGATAGACAGGAATTGAGTTAGAGATTTTACGAAATAAACAGATAGAGATAAACTTTGAGGGTTTAGAAACATACAATAAAATTAAGAGAATTTGAGATATTTATGAAAACTAGAATATTTATTTTATCATAATTCAAAAGGAAATATTAAGCCACCTCGAGAATAAAGGATAAACATAAAATAGAAAATTTAAAAAATAGTACATAAATTTAGCCCCGTGTGACCCAAAATGAGATAAAAATGAGTTTTCCAAAAAACAGTAATGCAATGAGAGAGAAAATGTAGGAAGATATTTTCTTCTCTCTTCAGGAGAGACATGATGCGAGAGCGAGAGGACCACGTGAAGCAGAGAGAGAGAGTAGGCAGAGATAGAGAGAAAGGACCAGGTGTGAGAGAGAGATGATCCTAAAATAAAGGGATTGTATAGGTAGGTATTTTGGAAAGTATGTGAAACTATTATGATTGTTTGATTTTTGGGATAGAGAGAATGGGAAACTTTGTGCCTTATTTTATTTTTTCGTTGTTTTTGGACCTACATGACTTTTTCCTTTTAATGTGACGGAGAAAGAGAAAGAGGACCACGTGAGGGAGAGAGAAGAAGAGAGAGATTATCCTAAATAAAGGTATTATATAGATAAGGATTTTAGAATATAAATAAATTATTAGTATTGTTTTAGTTTTTTTGGATAAAGAGAGAGGGAGAAATAAGGAAGGTTAACCATTGCGCTAATTTCAAAATCTGTAAAAAAAGGAAACTTGTTTAACTTCATAAACAAATTTGACTTGGTGAGGTCTCTGATTCCATTCTTATGAAAGTGTAGGGGCCCAAATCCCCATTGACATAACACTTTATAGAAGAGAATATTGTTCGGGTCGTGGTGGTAGCACTATGAATGCCCCTGCTAAAGTCTAGGTTTCCATTATCACTTAATATATTTAAAAACCATTAACGGTTTAAAAAATGGGTAGAGGTTCATCATCCCCATTGAATTACCAAAAAAATAAATAAATAATTTACTCATTTAAATTCAAATTCAATATAGTTTCACCAAAATATTAGGATACTACCGCCAATAGAACCTATCGATATCGCTCTATATTGTTCTCTCTACTTTTCTTCTCTTTCTTCCCTTACTTTTCTTCTCTTTCTTCCCTTATATATGTAAATCTTTTATCGTTTCGTATCTTATGCTGCTCAAAATCCAAGGGAGAGAGTATACACAACTCTTCTTTCCCTTTTATGCAATTATTTGAGGCGAACACCCAAAGTTTTCAGAATATTTTTTCCTCCTTTCTTTACTTTTGAATTATTTGATGGGTCTTGATTTTTTAATATTTCCATGTTTTAATCTTCCCATTTGAGTTGTAGAATTGATATTCAAAATTAATTGCGGAAGAGGTAGTTAGTTTATAAATTTATTTTCGGGGATTAGAAAGGATATCTTCCATTTTTTGCTCATTCTTTTAGGCTAATAATAGGTATGGATTATACATCTTCCGATGAACAAAGGTTTGCTTAGTGTTATTCAGTGTTTAGATATATTATTTACTTGAGGAATGGCCTCTCTCACTCTAGATGCCGATGAAAGGCAATTTTTTTCACATCTTTAAAGTAAGAATTTTTTTCGCATTTATGGTAAGAGTCTTCTTCTTTCTTCTTTTTTTTTTTTTTTGAGTGAGTCAGTGGGGAGAGGGCCCCTAATCTTAATAGGAGTCGAGCCTAAGACGTAGCGTTATAAATCGCCAAGCGCTAACCAATTAAGCTAGGGCTCTTTTATGATAATAGTTGGAGTAAGAGAGATACATACAAATTGCACCTCTCTCTTCACAGCATTCTCAAACGGGTGTGCCCCTCTTTTTATTCATTTGATTTAGTAATTTTCCCTTTCAAAAAAAATAAAAATAAAAATAAAGTATATGTGGTATATAGCTCTTGCTATTTCCCCTGCTAATAAAGTTTTTGCATCTAATTTTAGGGCAACTTCTTTTAAAAGGAGCACTAGGGGTATTATGCATTTATGGGGAAGCTTTTTATGTGACCCTACCCACATATATAATATATGTGACCCCTAGTCTAGCTATCAGATTGGAGTGGACGGCGGAGATGGTTTGAGTCACAATGTCATAAGCTAGCTCTTAATCATCTGATCTTGATTAGATGACTCAAATTTTGTTATTTTTTATTTTTATTCTACAAATAAGTTTTAAATAAAATTTGGAGCATGCATAGATCTGACAAAGGCGCACATGAAAAAAAAAAAAGTTCTAGCGACAAAAATTTACCAAAATACCCCTAAAAAATGTAGGGGCATTTTGATCATTTATTTTTATAGAAAATATTTGTTTTTTATTTTTCCCATGCTCACCCTAATTTTTTCATGATGGGATGCCCAAAATTTCATCCGAAAATGTTTTGTAGGTGAATCATGTTTCAAGAACTTATAGCATGCAGGTACTCAAAGGTTCTAGATCCAGTCATATGGAAAATTAAGTAAATAGATGTCATTCTACAGTTACTTAAATCTAATGTTGGTTGTATGATTGTAACTTTTTTTTTATTATTGTCAAGAACTAAATGTGGTCCCCTTTTCAAGTTTTTCTAGCTTTTATATGTATGTATGGTGCGGCATATTAGTTTAGATATTCTAATCTAAATTCCTACGGTAAAGAGTTTTTCTTAAAAACGTTTAAAAAATTTTGTATTTTTATTTTACAAACTTTTATATTTTTTAAATTTATTTTAACTTTATAAAAAGAGCATAAATATAATAACTACTTCACAATATTATTACACTTATCCTATTATTAAGGGAAAACGATTATATAAGGTTGCAACCTTAAAATGTAGGATTAAAGATGCACCTTAAAAATCCATCGGAAAATGCTGTTTTAATGTTGAAAAACCCTCTATCATCTCGACAACGAAATGTATCAATATAAATAAATAAATAAATAAGATTTTGAGTTCTAAAAATAATGCATCTTGCGACACATTATTTAGACTGTCCATTTCAAGATTTTCATATATTTATAGATCTATTTGATTTTAATCATTTTTGGAGTTTAAAATTTTATAATTAAATATAAAAAGTAATTTTTTAGATAATCTTAAAAAAAATTTATATCAAAATTACATGTTAAGATAAAATTTGAAGGGGCACCTTAATTGGATTGTTTAAGGTTCCAACCGTATAGGAACTACACCCTTTAAGTTAACATAAATAGTGCTTTTTTCTTTTCTTTGGAACCTAAAGAAAATTATATAGTCAATATTTTTGTATCACCTGCAAAGTGCTTCTGGTTATTATTCAAATGCTGAGTCAACTCTTGTTTCATTATATAAGCCATTGTAATAAAAAACTGAGTCACCTTTTATAGGACCAAATATTATAAAAACAAGTTAAGAAGTATGCGACAAAAACTTTATCTCATTGTAAAAAACATGTTTGGTGTTTTTGTTTTAAAGGTATGGCTTTGATACCTCCTCTATGTTGGGAGAAAAATTTAAGAGAAGAGTGAGTGCGCAAACATATTGGGCACGTTTGGTTCGCGTGAGAATGTTTTTAAAAAATATTTTTACATGAAAAAGTTTCTATCATGTGGTTAAGTGTAGGAATATTTTTACATCAATTAGTTGTCAATTGATGTAAAAAAATGTACTAAGACCAATTGATATGAAAATATTTCCACACTCGACCGCATGAGGGAATATTTTTATATAAAAATGAACATTTTCATGCGAATCAAATATGCCATAAGAAACTTTCAGCAAAGGTATGCGGTGGCTTGACCTTGTACCTTATACCTTATACCTTATGATCACACTTTAGAATACATCAATTGTGACTTTGTTGACTCTCGAGGTTTATCTGACATTCGATGGTAAATTGGTGCATTCTGGACAATATATTTCTCATTTGGTTAGATTTTTATTGATTACTCGTTTTATAAAATACATAATAAAATGTAAATAAACACTCTTTATATACATAGCCCCAAACAATTTTACAATGGCCCCGGTTTCTATGCGGTCAAGCCTGCATACAAGGAAATACGGGCCTATTAATAAATCTATTTTTGAGATAGATTTTTGGACTGAATTTCTAAGAATATGTAAGATCTAAAATGGAGATGATGAATATGAAAAAATAAGTAAATTTAAAAAACTAAAAATAATAATTATTGTAAAAAAACATTTGGACCATTAGTTTTCATTGGTTTTAAGTGGAACACCTATTTGCATCCATCTTTAAATAGATTGTTTACACTTTTTGGACAGTGTATGTAGTCATGTGGTCCAGCCCGCATGAAACAATTTTCTTTTTACAAAATACATGGTAAAATGTAAATAAACACTCTTTATATGCCATAGCCCCAACAAATTAGGATTATCAATAATATGGTCCCAAGCTAAGATTGCTAATTCCATGATAAAAATGTCACTAAATATTCACTTTTAATTGGTCAAACCTAAGTAATTTTCCCCTGTCTCTTCAAATTCAAAGTTTTTGTTTCCTTTTCTCTTCTTCAAATTTTTCTTAGAAAATTTTGCAAAATGCAAATACATATTACATATTTGTTTTTTATTTAATCATTTTGTTATCATACTATTCACTTCAACATTAGACTTAGACCTTGTTTTTTTTATGGGTAGTTCAGTGGGAATATAGGACCCTAGATCTTTTTGAAATCGTTAACTGTTTTCAAAGGTTTTAGGTGAGAATATAATCCTAGACTTTAGCTGGGAGCTCAGGTAGTGCTACCACCACAACCGCAACACCATTCTCGTTTTTTAGTCTTATACTTCTTAATTTTAAATCATTCTTTTATTTCCCCAATTGTTTTGGAATCTAAATTTGGTCAAAGAAATACTTTATTTATACCCAATATCTTGGTCCATATCTATTCACCAAATATTGTTCCCTAATATTCTCTCCAATCTTGTTTCCATTTCAAAAAATATTAATGTTCTCTTATAATTTCATATTTTTCTCTCATAGTTTAATCTTTTCTCTATTCCCAAAAATATTCATTTTTTCTTATAGATTCTCTATTTAACTATAAATTAATGTAATAGACAACAAACACTCGGATATGAGATATATTTTCAATATCTAGGTATTTTTGTCAACATAATGAAAAACCATAATATCAATACCTTTCTTTTTGAAACCTAAAAGATAGATTTTTAAGAATTTTTAGTGATTTTTTGAAAAACAAATTTAGGAAAAAACTCTCCGATCCAGTTGATTCTCCCATTGGGGTGGTCAATCTGGGTCAATAATCCAATTTTTAAGGGAAAAGTTTATATTGAGCCGAGGCTCCAAACAATCAAATCAAAGCCTACCTCACTAGAAGAGGTTGTTTTGGTGCCCAAATATCCTCATATTGATCATCTCGACATCAATATGCATGGACATGAGAAAATAAATAAATTTCAAGCTTTGGAAATAGTTCATTTTGTAACGCATTTTTTTACCGTCAATTTTCAAGATTTCATAGATCTGTTAGATCTACACCATTTTTAAAGCTTTAAATCTTATAATTAGAGATAAACAAATATTTTAAGGCTATCACAAAAATTAGTAATATTAAAACCACATTTTTTAACACTATTTGAATGTAGACTCTAATTTGATTGTTCAGAGCCTGGCTCTATACAAACCGCACACTTTTTTTAAACCTCAGTAACAAGCAGCTCTCTGGCAAAACAAATAACAAAGTTGAAACTCTCATCAACAATATTATATAACGCCACAAAACGTTTTAGATTTATACTTGCTCTCATTTTGTGATTTCATAAAACAGACAAATACACGTATATTCAGTGACCAAGCCTGCAAATATAATCTACATCTAAAAATTCTAAACACGATACTCATTTTGGGGACGATGCAATTAAAATCTAGGGCGATGAGCGGTTCAATATGAAGCATACACCGAGCTTACCACAAGAAAGGCACTGGCCGGTTCCTGCCAAAGCTCTTGCCAGTTCTATCAGAGATTTGACAGGAACCGGCCAGTTTAGTGAGTAAAAAAATAAAAAATAAAATAAAAAAGTGAAAACAGTTTGTACTGGTTCTCTAATAGAACTGACTGGTTCTGAAAGAGAACTGGTATGGAACCAGCAAAACTAGCCATGATATTTTTCAGTATTCAGATGGGCCCATCTGATTCTCAATCAAAATCAGCTGTATCGGATCCAGGTCATTGATTTCTCAAACCATTTTTCAGTATTCAGTTGGGCCCATCTGATTCTCAATAAAAATCAGCTGTATCGGATCCAGGTCATTGATTTTTCAAACTTTACCTGGGGTAGACTTTTTAAAGAATAGTCTGTCACTTTATGAGGGGTGAGGTTTGTATAAGGTGTCAACCTTATACTGTTGAAGTCAGGTGCAGCTCAAAACTATGTTGAAAGTGCAAATTGGGTGCCGCAAAGCCTTGGGATGATATGAAAATCTATTGTTGGCCTCAATTATGAAATTTGAAATTTCAAAAATGGTGACAGTCAAACAGATCTATAAATACTTAAAAATATTGAAAATAGATGGTCCAGATAAAATGTTAAAAAATAAACTACTTTTAGGACTAGAAATCCTTGTTTTTCTTTTTAATTTCGATAAGTCTCGAGGTCGAGTTGATAGATTTGAGGGTTTTCCAACATAAAAACAATCTTCACTAGTGGAATTTTTAGGTGCACTTTACCTGTTCAGTATAAGGTTGAGTCCTTATATAAACTTCTTCTTTCTTTGAGCGGTAAAACATCCAAGTCGGGTAAACTTTTGAAGTAGGGTGTGGTTTATATAGCGCCGAGGCTCTAAACAATCAAAGTAAAACACACTTTCAAATAGTATTGAGAAATGTGGTTTTAATATTGGAAATCTTTGAGATAGCCTAAAAATATATTTTTATCTTTAATTATAAAATTTAAATATTAAAAAATAATATACATGGAGCACATCTATTAAAACTCAAAAATCTTGAAAATTGACAATCTAAAAATGCGTTACAAGATGCACTATTTCCAAAACTTGAAATCTATGTTTTTCTCATGTCCATTCATCTTGATGTCAAGATGATCATTTTGAAGATATTTGAGCATAAAAACAACCTCTTTTGAAAAAAAAATTTATGTGCACTTTAATTTGATTGTTTAGAGCCTCTACTCTATATAAACGTTTTCCTTAAGTAGTAAGGGCTTCTAAAGAAAGTTTATATAAGGCCGGAACTTTGAATTTGTAGAATTACATATGCACTTCAAAAATCCATCTGAAAAGGTTATTTTAATGTTGAAAAGACTTCTAATTGATCATCTGGACATCGAGATGTATGAATATAAAAAAAGAGATAGTGCATCTTGCAATACATTATGTAGACCGTCAATTTTCAAGATTTTCATATGTTTATAGATCTACTTGATTTAAACCATTTTTGAAGTTTAAAATTTTATAATTAGATATAAAAATAAATTTTGAGATAATCCTAAAATTTTTTTTACCAAAATTACATGTTATGATAAAATGTGGAGGCGCACCTTAATTCGATTGTTTAAGGTTACAACCTTATAGAAACCGCACCCGAATGGGCATCGCTTTCTGATAGTTAAAATGTCGAAGACTGGTAGACGTTTTAAGTAGTTAGAATAATAGCCATCACATTCTGGTGTTTTCTTTTTCTTTTTTTTGGCATTTGCATACTTATCCGACAATAACACCACCGAACTAGCAACTTTATTAAAATTTGATGAGTTGCCAAGTTTTCTTCTAATGGAAGATGATACTTTTCCCCAATGGCGAGATAACATCTTCATTTCTAATTTTTCAAAGATCACATGCTCCCGCAGCAACATGTTTTTTATTCATTCCATGGGGAAGACTTTCTCCATAAATATTTTTTTAGACTCAAAAAACCTTTTGGAATATAACCTTTCAACCTACTACTAACCAACCTATAAAAAATAAAAATAAATAAATAAATAAATAAATAAATATATATATATATAT
>NW_006494943.1:4264134-4274154 GCF_000471905.2 Amborella trichopoda
TACTTACTTACTTACGTTACTTACTTACTTACTTCTTACTTCTTCTTCTTCTTCTTCTTCTCTCTCTCTCTCTCTCTCTCTCTCTCTCTCTCTCTCTCTCTCTCTCTCTCTCTCTCTCTCTCTCTCTCTCTCTCTCTCTCTCTCTCTCTCTCTCTCTCTCTCTCTCTCTCTCTCTCTCTCTCTCTCTGTTAGCAAAAATTAAGCCAGAACAGTTTACCGGACATGGGCTTGGAAATGGTTTAACCGGCCGATTCAACCACTCTAACCGGGTAAGTCCTGGGCGGTCAAAAAAGTGTGAAAAAAATAAATACATATAAAAAAAAATATACTAAAATATGAAAATCATATAAAGAATGATTAAAACAAAACACATTCAAATGAAGTTAAAAATTAATGAAAAAAATGGATTTTAACCTATTTTATTTATTTCAATGGCTATTTTAAAATTTTCTAAAAAAGATAGGAAACTATAAAATTGAGTATTAATGACCAAAGCAATTTTTAATCTTTACCATTATGTAAAGAATATTTAAAAATATGTTACAAATCAAATTCTTTATTTTTTAGAATTTATATACATTTTTTTTATTTTTTATTTTTTTAAATACCAGTTGATTACCCTAACCGCCCAAAGCTGAAACTGACCGGTAACCTAGCGGTTAGCGTTTAAATCAGGCGATTTTACAAACAATGCTCTCTCTACGTCTTCCACTTATTTTTTGGTTTCTCAAGTCCTCGAATTAGGGTTTTGCTTTTGCTAATAGTTGTGTTCTCTTCATCTGGTTAGGGTTTAGTGTCAGGTTTTGATCCTTTTTAAACCACAAGCAAAATTGGTATGTTCAAGGGTTTCTAGTTGAGAACATTGTATTTTCCGTATCTGGTTGGGACTTGAATTTCCACAGTAGTTGAGGCAAATTCATGGAGGAATTCATCTCTGGATCATAATCTATTTGATTTAGGTTCTATCCTTAATTAGGAATGTGTCCTTTTTGCTAATTCCCTCTCAGTTGCCCTAATTTATTGTCACACCCCAAGTTTTATAATATTTTCGAGGTGTAACAGTCTATTCTCATTGTATAAATAGAATAAATTGAAATTTCTACTAGAACTGATTTTCCATTCATGAATTTTCAAACTGATACAAAGTCTACTCACAACTTATAATAACATGAAGGTCTATATATATACAATTTTGATAGAATAAAAGTTACAAATGTGAATTTAACCACAAATCCTATTGTTCATTCGAACAATAAGACTGTAATTCTGAAAAGAATTTATAATAGTTTGATGAGGTTTGACTACTCAGTAAGTGACCATCATAATTCTTAAAAATCATGGGTAGAAAATGTAAATATTTTATTAAACAATGCATATTGAAACAATATGACGAAAATCATACATGGAGAACTGTTCAAAATTTTTAACAGAAGTACACAATTTAACATAATCCAAACGATTTTATAAATACCCTAGCGACGTCCCAAGTAGGTCGGCATTTTGGATGGGTCCACATAATCCCTACCGGCATATCAGGTAGGTCCACTTATATACCCCACTAGCGTCCTGGATGGGTCTACATAATGCCTACCGGCGTACCGGGTAAGTCCACTCATATACCCCACCAACGTCCTGGATGGGTTCACATAATTTCTATCGGTGTATTGGGTAGGTCTACTCATATACCCCACCAACGTTATGGATGGGTCCAAATAATCTCCACCAGTGTACTAGGTAGGTCCACTCATATCTCACCGACCTACAGGATGAGTTTATATAATCCCTACTGGTGTACTGGGTAATTCCACTTGTATACTTAAAGTATCTCTGAAACTCTTTATCATTAATCAGAAGAAAACAACAATATCGTATATTCAAAATATCTTTGGAATCATTAGCATGAATTCACATGAAGTAATTTTTTGCAAACACTTTCACTGATATTTTTATAAATAGCCAGTCAAATACTTTGGGCTTAATAGCTTCATAAAGGTAATAGTTATGAGAGACATTCTTAAAAATTGAAATCTAACACAGTTTATTGACAATAGAAGAATTCTATTGAAATCAAGAGTTAAATACTAAATTTTCAATTATCTAAATTCCTTAATGATAGATGGAAATTTTACAATTTTATTAAATGGGAAAATACCAATTTTCAAATAATCATGTCACAAAAAAATAATTTCATTTACGCGTAAAACTTATAGGCTCAACACGTCACTTTGAAATGGATATGTTGCTACCGTTGCAAGAGTGAGACCAAGGTCAATGGCATTTAGCTAGAGCTTATGTATGAAGAAAGGGAACAAATGAGTTTTATATATGGAGGGAGGGAGCATGAAGAGAGAGAGAGAGTGGATGTTATGAGAATTCATTATAAGAGAGAAAAATATTATGAGAGAGAGAAAAAAGTAGGGGAAATATCCTCGTACCCCCTATTTTCGGGGTTTATATCTCAATAAACCCAAATATTCAAAATATATTTCTTAACCCCCTGACAAATTTTACCTACTTTTAACTATTTTTTTAGCCTTAACAAATATAAAACATACATGGTCATGCTAAACCTTTCATCTCTTTACCTGATATATTCCTCCCAAATTTCTCTCTCTAACATTCACCCTCTATGTCTCTCTAATGGGGAGTGAGAGAGTGAGAGACACTGGGGGAGAATGGGAAAATAAGTAGAGAGATTTTGGGAAAAGTTATGCGAAGAGAGAGAAATGATGATGTTTATAAATGATATGTCTTTTTTATATTTATTTGAAATAAAAAAATAGTTTTAAAGATGATAAAGTTAGTTTAGGGTGTTAAAAGATATAAAACTTAAAATTTTTATGACTCGAGATATGTTCTGAAACCTTGAATCTAGTGAGATATAAAACTTAAAAATGGGGGTATGGAGATATTTTTCCAAAAAAATATTATGAGAGACAAAAAAAATTATTATTATTTTTATGAGAGTATGATGAGAGAGAGAAAGAATCACTATGAGATTGTTATGAGAGAGAAAGAATCATTATGAGATTGTTATGAGAGTGAGAGAGAAAGAATCATTATGTCATTGTTAAGAGAGAAAGAGAGAAATAATTATTATGAAATTGTCATGAGAGAGAGAAAAATAGAACTTACATATTGGAAGAGAGAACAAAAAAATATGATGAGCTTAATGATGAACTTATGAGGGGAGAAGAGGTATTTATAGGTTTTAAAAAGTGAGGGACGACAATTCTCCATTTGACACTTCTCCATTTGACACATGTCCATTTATGTGTCTTTCTTATGTTAACTCCTTACTTAAACATGTGTCATCTTATGACTCATAATCATCTTATAATGACACATGATCAAAATGTACACCATCACATGCTTTATGTGTTAAATGAGTGTTTAATAATTGACGCATCACTTCATACTTTCCTTATAATTATCATAACTAATTTTATTAATTAATATTTTTATTTTTATGGAAAAACATGGGTAATGAAAGTTTAAAATAGTCTCATGATGTATACATAGCATAATAAACTATCATTTGTTTTTTTTTTACAATTACATATATTTTTTATATTATTATTATTGTTGTTGACCTTGCCCGATCTTGCTTCCCCTCGTAAGTTTCTGTTTTGCTGCAAGTGTTTTTATTTTTTTTGGGCTTGGCTGATTGTGGTGGTTTTTCCTGCCTGAGAACATTGGATTTGGAGGTTATCGGGCTGGTTTTGGCCGGGATTTGAGTTTTTCGGGTGGTTTTGAGTAGAAGTTTCATTCCACCTCCTAAGTTTTGTTCCATCTCCTTTCTCTCTCTTCAACTTGAAGTATCTGTACTTTGTTCACGAGCAGACTTTCTTTTGTAAGGATCCCAAGAGTTGTTTATGAAAGAACGACCTATGTGGTCTTTTACCAGAGAATACAATATATTTTTTTTTTTCTTCACCCCTTTTTTTTGGCAAAACATAACTTACAAGTGGTCTTTATTACAATAATATAAATTTCAAATAAAATCAACATAACAATAAACCAAGATCTTAACAACGTGATGTCATTGAAACAACTATGCACTATGCTTGAGAATAAAAGATAAGATTACAAGAAACAAAAGGAAGAGTGTCGGAGATTACCTCAACTGGGCTTATTTGTAACAATCCTAAAATTTTTTTAAAAATATATATATATATATATATAATATTAATAGTATTAATAGAAATAAATACAAATAAATATATAAAATAATAAGTATATATTAGTAATGATAATAATCATAATAATATTAATATACTGTTAGGATATTGTTGCTTTTATATTAACAACAAATAAACGATATTATTGTTAATATACTTGAGGGTTCAAGTTTATTTGGGTGGACCTTAGGTCTACCATCTTAAAGCTTTATGTTAACATTTCTTGTACAACACCTTGCATCTGAGGTGTTTCCCTTTTACTCGTCTGACTCTATTTCTCTCTCTCTACGTTTTTAGGTAAAGAGGCTTCTCTTTCTCTCTCACCAACGGCTCATCCATCCCTCACTCATCAACGCATTTTTCACATTTCTCTTCTCTCACGAAGAGGCCTATGTTACTCTCTCTTGTATTTACACAACTTCCTCATCTTTTTCTCTCTATAAGACCTTCATCTCAAAACCTTTCCTATCTCTACTCTCTGTACTGGACCTTCTGCATCTATAACCTCACTCTCTAACCATGGCCTATGAACCGTACACATGAGACTACGATGACACATATGATAAGCCCACATCCAAAATTGATGCTTCCCCAGTTTCGGAGTTAAGTGACATTGTCTTTTTGAAAAATAGTCTGTTTTTAACAAATATAGTGATATTTCCGTTCAGGATCTTTATTTTATAAGTTTTGTGTGTAAGTGACATTATTATCTTGGAAAATAATCCATTCTTTTTAAAAAATGAAATGAAATAATTATTCCTGCTTATTATCATGAATTTTAGGTGCGATAAATTTTATGCGCACGCTACCTCATTATTTTGAAACATAACCTTTTTAATAAAAATTGTGATTTTTTATCTATGTTAGAAATTTTGAATGCTGTAAATTATTAGAAATAAATTTATTTATTTTTCTTGTCTATTGTTAGAAAATTTTAGATACTGTAAAATTATTAGAAATAAATGTGATATTTCTGCTTTTAGTAAAATTGTGATATTTCTTTCTACTGTTTTTGAATATTTAGATATTGTAAAATTCATGTGCAAATGACTGCCTTATTATTTAAAAATTGATATTTTTGCAATTGATTATAGTATTGTTGTGAAATGTTTATTTGTAAATTGATATCCCATAAATTGTGATAATTCCGTATTCTTGAAATTCTATAAGAATTTTTCCTATACATATTAAACTGGCAATTATGCTAGAATGTCTTTATGAACTGCTACCTTTCTAAATTTGAGCCCAAAATATTTGATTGGTTATTTTTGAAATGTTATTGAAAGTGACTGTTATTAATGGTTTCAGTGAAATTCATATTAATGATTTCAGTGATATGTTGAGTACATGATATTACAGCTTCCGAATGTTTAAAGAGATTTAGAAATACTTTAAGTATGCAAGTGGACTCATCCGATTCGTCGGTGAGGTATAAGTGGACCTATCCGAGACGCCAGTAGGGATTAAGTGGACTCATTTGGTACGCCGGTGAGGTATAAGTGGACCTGCAGGGATTAAGTGGACCTATCTGGGACGCTGGTAGGGATTAAGTGGATCCATCAGGACGCTGATGGGGTATATAGGTGACCTACTTGGGACGCCAGTAGGGTATTTTGTGAAATCTTTTGAATTATGCACTACCGTTAAAGTGTTATATGCATTTCAATTATTCGGATTATACTTAATTATGCATTTATTGAAAGTGAAACTGTTGATGCATTTCGGTTAATAGATCTTCCTTTTGAAAATATTGATATCTTTCAACCATGATTATTTTTAGGACTATGATGATCACTTACTGAGTAGCCAAACTCATCAAACTATGGTAAACATTTTTTCAGGATAACTGCGGATTCATTTTGAGTGCTAGTCAAGATCAACCTTAGAAGATATTGTTGTTGTGCTAGCTTTCTTTATTTACTTTGTAAGACCTCGCCACTGTAAATTTGTCCTATCAAGAGATGTATATATGTTTTGGACTGTCACATCTCAAGATTATCTGTATTGTAAATTCTTAGGTTGTGATATTATTACACCCCACATCGAGTCACCACCATCCGATGACGCGGGATCAATGATCAACCTTCAATCTCATCCGGGAAAGCAAGTTTAAGCCAAGCCACACCAATAGAACATGAACCCCTTTAATTACAAAATCAAACCTTAGGTGAATTTTCTCAGCAACCTAATTTCAGAGAAATGGAGTATCTTTTCGCTAAACCCTAAAACCCCAAACCATAAATCCATAGTTGAGAGATAAGAGAGAGAAGAACTGCATAACCCAAACCCTTAGGTTCTTTCACAATGTGGGAGAGAGAGATCAAAGATGAAAGAGTGATGCGTGTTCCCCTTTAGCTTTCATGAGAGAGAGAAGCGTTTCTTAAGAGAGAGAGAGAAATTCTAAGTGGGGCGTGCCCCTTTGTGGGATATGAGAGAGAAATATGAGAATTGGTACAAGAGATAAGGTGTAGAGATTTTTGGATGAAGACTATCTTTTTATAGGCTTTGAATAAGATTAGGGTTTCTTAGGGTTTTCTTTGGCTTGTCTCTTCTTGTGAAATTGAATATAAACCATTGATCTTGGGTGACTTGTGGGGTGAGATATTTTAAGCCATCCATTCCATAGATGGGCTATTAATATTATGGAAGGTACATGAACCATTATCCCCTTTTCCTAAACCATTTTCCCTTCAATATAAATTAAATAAATTAATTCTAATCAAAATATTGTGCATAGCATAAAATAGCACAAGTCTACTCAATCGTTCCACAAAATCTTTCAAAAATATATCAAGTCAATATTTAGATAATATCTTCCAACCATATGACCACATGCCATATCACCAAAAAATAAGAAAGAGAATAAGGGTGGGGCGTGCCACCCAAGGGAGACACTCATGGGCCCCACCTTCTAGAAATATGGTCGGCCCATGTGCACAATGGGCTCCAATGATATTTTTATATATTTAAAATTAATAAAAAAGAATTTTATAATATTATTTGAATATTTAAACCATTGTAAACTCAATATCTTTAATTTTATAAATCCAAAAATTATAAATAAAATATCCAGGGGTTCATAAAAATTCAAATAATAATCGTAAAATAATTTCTATCATAAAAAAAATACAATTAATTTGATGGGAAAATGATCCAAATGGTTTAGGAATCAACAATCATGGGGCACTCCACCTTCAACTGTGGATTACAGACCACATTTGCTTTATCAGACCCACCCAATGTTTCTTATGACCCACAATCCAAGCAGAGGCTTATTAGCGGGTCACTAAAGTCCGGTCGATGAGCCAAGGGGTCGCAATCACAGTCTGTGGATTTCAGGTCCTCCCCTAGAAGGTCACTAAGACCTGATGCCACCACAACTCATATGATGAATAAGGATATCTCTCACACATGCATACGCTTCACCCTAAAAGGTGAATTTTTAGCTTTCTTGAACGATCTATCGATATGCATATCGTATGATGTCATATGGATGAGGCTTTGGCCCCTGTCTCTGTAGGTCACATCACATACAAGGGTCACACAGTCCCTTAATTCACTCATCCGGGCATATTCGTCGACCTCATAAAGAGCTAAACCATTAAAACCCTTCTCGGTTTGTTCTTTATGCCCAGGTAAAATGGATTTTTCCCAACCAACTGACCTAGATCGTCAAGCACAGTCCGGTATCAGCAAACATCGTTTGCTTAGTATGGTCCACGAGGGACCACACTCCCACTGAGTTCATATTCCACTGTATCATTTCATTTTTACAAGAACTCATAAGGCCTTTAAAACCACATAAACCCAACAGTTTAGCTGTGAGCATGTGCGATGGCAATTTGGGTGTGGTGGAGCTTCCTATAATGGATGTTTGAGAAGAGAATTGAGATACCAAAAAAGAAAAAAGAAAAAGAGATAGGGTAAATTTTGCTGGGACCCCAGAAGCCATTGCCTCTGATTTTGTGGACTTTGTCAGCAAAGGTCGCAAGTTATTATATCAACTGGGTAACTTCTGTTTCAGATAATATTGTTACATTGGTGATTGATAGTGCTAATGTTATCTTGTCCCCTGCCAATATCTGTCCTCTCTCATGCATGTTTATCTTTCTTCCTTTCTCAGCATCTTTCAGCACGTTGACTGCAAGGCGATAAGGAAGCTTCAAATAGCAGAAAGTGTAAGGGCTAGGCTTTGAGTTACAGCGTTGAAGGTGATATGTAAGTCACATTACTAACTACTGCTTTAGGTAATAATAATCAACCCTTGTAATTTTGGCAACAAGATCACTCACAGATGGTCTTATTATAAATACTAGAAATTCTAAAAATAAATAACCCATCAAATAAATCTCAACTACTTGATGTCATTCATACAACCTAATACAGTACTTGAGAATATAAAATAAAAGAAGTAACAAATAAAAGAAAAGATGTCGGAGATTACCTTAACCGAGATTTTTACACCCCACACTGAATCACCACATCCAATGATGCGTCATCTGTGGTCTACCTTCATTCACAAACTGGGATAACTGATTTCGGCCAAACTAGATAACCACCCTTTAAAATCTCTACTAAAACGTTAACCCCAAAAATTAACTTAGGTCTAGAGAGGAGAGAGAGTACCACCTAAGAATTGGAGAGAGAAAATTAGAGAGAGAAAGATGGAGGAGAGAGAGAGGGGTGTGCCCCTCTAGTAGAGAGAGAGAGAAGAGAGGTTGTGGGTGTAAAGATTGGGGAAGAGCACCCTTATTTATAGTGTACATTTAGGTTTAAGGTTTCTTAAGCCTTTCTCATAATTTGCTTCTTTCATGAGATTGAATCTAGACCGTTGATCAAGGTGACTTCTGGGGTGAGAGATCTGAGCCATTCATTTCATAGATGGGTCAACAACATTATGGAAGGTGCTTGAACCATTATCCCCCTTTCTTTAAACCAATTTTCCATTAATATATTTAAATAAAATAAATCTCATGCATTCTATAAAATTGCATGATCCATGTCACATATTCCATAAGGATATGTCAAATATTAAGAAGTAAATAAGTACTATCAAGTATAAATAAGATAAGATCAATATTTACTATCTATTTAAATTGCCCATATCTCTTTAAAACAAACTTGCTATAAAACAAATAAAGCCATGGTCAATATTTCCCTTCCAGATTTGACCACATGCCACAAATCAAACTTACCTTAACTTAAAAACTTAAACATAAAGCAAACAAGAGAATCCAAAGAGGGTGGGGTGTGCCACCCTTTTGTGGCACATGTGGGTCCCCCACCCACATGCTACATGGTGCGCCCATGTGCACTTTGGGCCCCTATGGAATTTTATAAAAAGTATTAAAATTAAATTAAAATGAATTAATATATATTTAAATTTTTTTTATAACTTTGTAAAATCAATAACTATAATTTATAAAAACCAAAAATTACAAATAAAATATTGAGAGATTCATAAAAATTCAAATAATAAAACTAAATTCATTTTAATAATAAAATGAACACAATTAAATTAATATGATGGGAAAATGATCCATATGATTTTAGGAATTCAATCTGTAAATATGGGGTACTCCATCTCCAACTGTGGACTACAGACCATACTAGCTTTATCGAACCGACCCAGTGTTTCCCATAACCCACAGTCCAAGCAGGGGCTCATTAGTGGGTCATTAAAGTCAGGTCGATGAATCAAGAGGTCACAATCCCAGTCTGTGGATTACAAGTCCTCCCCTAGAGACGAGTCAAGGTTACAACGACCTGATGCAACCACAGCTCTATGATGCATAGGGGTATCTCTCGCGCATGCATACGTGTCACACCCCAAGAATTT
>NW_006494943.1:4291127-4320378 GCF_000471905.2 Amborella trichopoda
AGATTAAATCTGGGCCATTATGTGACCGATCTAACTCTCACGGATGTCTGATAGTGTATGAATTTTAATTGTTTTTCTACAAATCTAAATCACTTCAAATTTTAGGCATGTGTTCTTTGAAAATAAACGAATTTACGAAAAATATAATAAAAAAATTGCATGAAATAAATTGACCAAAATACCCCCAAAATATTATGGGGGTATTTTTATCTGCAAACTTTATCAAAACACTATCTAATAGGTCAGCTACTACTAGTAATACAAAAAATTCATAATTCAAAGGAAGCCGTCCTATTCAAACCTCCTCCAACTATTGAAGCAGGAAAATTCAGCCTGCAAGGGGTAAAGAAGAGAGAAAAAAATAGAGAGTTAATTGATGAGCTGATCAGAAGATTAAAAAAATTAAATATCAATGAAAAGGGAAAGGGACAGCCATCTGGCACCAAAGAAGGAAATATTCAGGTTTTGCAAAAGACACCTGAAAAGAAAATTGAAGACATGGAAAAAGCTTTCAAAACTGAAAGCTTAGATATAAATAGAATTGATTATGGAAGGAAAGTAAGACCAGCGTCCCAAACTCAAATGTACTATCCTAGACCTACACCAGTAAATCTACAGATAGAGGAAGAACTAATCTCCACTTCGGTCTCTAATTCAGGAAAATCCATAGTAAATTGGAACATAGATGGCATGGCAGAAAATCAAATCTTAGATCTCATGAAACATAAAACTATGTATGCCACCGCCTGCAAGGCAAGTAGAAACCAAGACCATGAGATAGCTAAGGCCATAATATGTGGATTTACAGGATAGTTGAGAGAATGGTGGGATTTTCATAGAGATGAAGAATCAAAAAATCAAATATTAAATACATCAAAACAATGGATAGTTAAGAGAGAAGATGGCCAAGATAATATAGTAAAAGAAAGAGATGCAGTTAATACAATGATCTATACAATTACCCTCAATTTTGTAGGAAGTACTGCTCTGTTGGCAGCAAGGTTTGAAGATTTATCATTAAACCTAAGATGCCCAACACTCACTCATTACAAATGGTATAAAGATGTATTTTTCTCAAGAATACAATCAAGAGAGGATAGTAAATCATACCATTGGAAGGAAAAATTTATAACCGGTCTACCACACCTTTTTGCAGAAAAGGTAAAAACAAAGCTTAAAAATATGAATGGTAGAATTCTTCCATATTCTCTATATACATTAGGGGAATTATCAGCGGAGATCTGTGCTGAAGGATTATCTTTATGTACAGACCAGACATTTAAAAGACAATTAGAAAAGCAGAGAATAACAGGCAGAAAAGAATTAAAAGACTTCTGTAAACAATTTGGTTTTAATACTCTACCCCCTTCAAAGCCTTTCCATAATAGAAAAAATGAAAAATTTAGAAAAAGAAAATTTAAACATTATTCAAAGGCAAAAGAAAAATTCTCCAAAAAATTCTTACAAGATAAACCATCTTTTAAGCATAGGGGAAAAAGAAAAATCCCGGTCTGTTATAATTGTGGCAAGGTTGGCCATTACAAAAACGAATGTAGGGTTCAAAGAAAAATTAACTCCTTAGAAATAGATGATAATATCAAAAAGCAATTATTTGAGATACTCCAAATTGTGGATGAGACCTCTGATTCCACTGAATCAAAAGAAGAAATGCTAATTGGGGAGATAAATGATGAGGATATCATTATCAGCAATTCTGATTCAGACCTGATACTGAAAATAGCCCAGAGAAAGAAAGAGAAAATTGCCAATGTGATTTTTAAAAGGCAATAATGGATATGAATGGGTTAAGCATTAATACCCTCACCAAAGAAGAGGACCTAATCATAGACTTCATCGACAAAATTTCTGACCTAGAGGCTAAAAAAGAAGCCTTAATCCAGTACATCAATATGTCCACTCTTCTAGAAAACCTAAGTCATCTCTTGTCCCAACCAAAGAAGGTTATAGTTTTCAAGATATTTTGAAAAGGGTACAAAATAAAACATGTACAGAAAAGGAACCTTCAATATCTGAATAAATGTGAAATCAATGAAGTCATAAATGAGTTGATAGCTCTGAAATCTAGGGTACAAATTTTAGAATTAACCCAGAATCCTATCAACGAAGCAATTGAAGAAGAAAATATCGAAGGTGAATTTGATAATCTGATCACTAAGTATAATATTCCTGTACCACCTGATGTTGAAGAAACTCTTCCTAAACCTGAAACTTCCAAAGATGGAATGAATATAATTGAAAAAGTAAAAAATTGTAAATATGTAAACCCAGTAGACAAAATTATAACTCAAAAATGGTTTACAAATATCAAAATCGTAGTCCAAAAGGAATACAGTTTCCAAACTATCGCCCTGATTGATTCAGGAGCAAACCTAAACATTATTAATGAAGGATTAGTACTAACTAAATACTTCAGCAAGACTATCCGAATTCTAAATGCTGCAGATGGCAGCAAAATGCTAATAAATTATAAATTAACAGATACTGTAGTATGCAATAATAGAGCTTGCTTCAATTTTCCCTTCATAATGGTAAAAGGTTTAAGCCAACCTGTTATTTTCGGGACTTCATTTCTAAATATGCTCTATCCAATCACGATTGATGATACAGGGATAGAAGCCAGTATTGAGGGGCATAAGGTCAAATTTATCTTTATAGAAGAGCCCAGAGTCCATGAAATCAATAATATTAAAAATAAAATTTCTTCTAAAAAAAAATTTTATATCATTCGAAAGAAGAAATAAAATATAAAACATTGATGGAAAATTATCTCTTCCAGAAGTTCAAAATAAAATTAAATCTTTAAAAATTGATACGGAAAGAGATATATGTGCAGATATCCCCAATGCCTTTTGGGATAGAAAGCAACACATAGTTGAACTTCCATATGAACAAGACTTCCGAGAAGGCAAAATACCTATTAAAGCCAAGCCTATTCAAATGAATAACAGGTTACTTGAAATCTGTAAAAAAAAGATAAAAGAATTGTTAGACAAAAAACTCATCAGAAAAAGTTCTTCACCATGGAGTTGTTCGGCCTTTTATGTTGAAAAGGCCTCTGAAATAGAAATAAGGGCTCCAAGATTGGTTATAAATTACAAACCACTTAACAAAGTTTTAAGGTGGATTAGATATCCAATACCAAATAAGAGAGATCTTTTAGATAGATTAGTCAATGCCTGTATATTCTCAAAATTTGATCTTAAATCAGGTTATTGGCAAATACAAATTGTAAAAAAAGATAAATACAAAACTGCCTTTATTGTCCCATTCGGACAATTCGAATGGAATGTTATGCCATTTGGATTAAAAACTGCACCATCAGAATTTCCAAATATTATGAATGAAATATTTAATCCCTATACTAAATTCATGATAGTTTATATTGATGATGTTCTTGTTTTCTTTGAATCATTTGATCAACATTGGAAACATTTAAGTATATTTATCAAAGCAATTAAAAATGCTGACCTTATAGTTTGGGCAAGAAAAATAAATCTTTACTGGACAAAACTTAGGTTTTTAGGGCACAATATTTTTCAGGGAATGATTGTTCCAATTGATAGAGCTATAGAGTTTGCATCCAAATTTCCTAATATAATTACAGAAAAAACAGAACTAAAAAGATTCCTTGGTTGTTTAAATTATATTTTGGACTTTTTCAATTATATTCATACCATCTTTGGAAGTTTCAGGTTTAGGAAGAGTGTCTTCAACCTCAGGTGGTATAGGAATATTATACTCAGTGATCAGATTATCACTAAAGAAAATGATTATATCCCCGAACTACTAAGACAAATCCCTTGCAGGCTGATATTTCGTTTTCCTAAGTGTTCTGCTCTCTGCAGCCCTCTCTCTCTCTACAGTCTCCCTTGTGCTCTCTCCAAAGTGTTCTGCTCTCTGCAACGCTTTCTTTCTACAGTCTCCCTTCTGCTCTCTCTAAAGTGCTTTAATATCTGCAGCCCTCTCTCACTCTACAGTCTCCCTTGAGCTCTCTCCGAAGAGTTCTACTATCTACAGCCCTCTCTCTCTCTACAGTCTCCCTTGTGCTCTCTCCAAAGTGTTCTCTCTGCAGCTTTCCACAGTGTTCTCTTTGCAACTTTCTACAATGTTCTCTCTGCAACTTTCTACAGTGTTCTCTCTGCAACTTTCTATAGTGTTCTCTCTGCAACTTTCTACAGTATTCTCTCTGCAACTTTCTATAGTGTTCTCTCTGTAACTTTCTACAGTGTTCTCTCTGCAACTTTCTACAGTATTCTCTCTATAACTTTCTATAGTTCTTTTTCTGTATATCTGGTGGCGTATCAAGCCATTTAGTTCATTTAGTTCTTTTAGAAAAGTGTGAGTGTTATGTGTGATTGTTTTTGGGACGAAGTTCCTGCTTATATTCTGGAGCAACTGAAACTATTCACCAGCTTCTATATTTGTCAAATGTAAGTGTATTTTAATTGTTAAAGTTTTAATACTCTGATATTAGTATTTTGTAGTTATTTCCTGCTATGCTCCATGTGATATGCTACATTTGTTTTAGTTCCACTTGATGGTATTAGAGCCAGGTTTATATTACAGTGGTTTAACTGTATCATTAGTAGAAAACTAAACTATTGAATAAAATTCTGAGAACAGTTTGCAGTAGTAAGTTCAAAGTCGTCATGACCCAAAGATCACTAAGGCAAGGAAAGAGCCAGAAAAGTGTAAGGTCTGTTTCCGATTGACTCGAATTACAATGGCAAACTTTATCAAAACTCTATCTAATAGGTCAGCTACTACTAGTAATACCCTACGCGTGAATAACTGTGAGGAAATAATAATAGATAATATAGAGAAACAAATTCAAAACTGGAACATACCTAAGGTACCTGTTTCAGATGTCTATAGTAAAGGAACATTTGAATTTAAAACTAGTTTTTCTATTAAAACTATTGAACAAAGTATTTCTGTCATGAAAACTCATGATAAATTCTAATTACTTTTCCCAAGAATGATTAAAGATCATAAAAGGAATGATTACAAGTATTTACATATCGGTCTTGCACAAATAGCTGTCAAACCTCTGACAAGAATAGGATTAAATAATTTTGTTCTGCACTGTCTAAGAGACACCAGACATAAGCGATTCACTGATTCCTTGTTAGGAATAGTAGAATCCAGTCTCTGTAACGACCCCATTTATTTCAATTGTTTTCCAAATTTCTCGGTGGCCTTAACAGATCCGAACCTATTAAAGGTCTTGACCCTAAATCTTAAAACTCAAGGTTTTGATATGGACTCAAGTTCCCAAAATTTACAATTTGTCTACCGAATATGTTACAAGGTAATGAATACTTTATGTCCAAATGCTAGGCAAATGGATCCAAAAGGACAAACAATATTTTTCCAAACAAACATGGAAAAATCAAATCTTGTCATACCCAAGTCTGTAGTATGGTCTCAAGCAAAACTACCTTAAAGATGGTCTTTATAAACTGAATCCCAAATTAAAACCCCTGAGAATAAAGACCTTGAACAAATAATAGAATATTTCGATGGAGAAATATAAATTAGATTCCCATCCTCTAAAAGGACAACCTTAAGGATTGTTGAACCTAGCATCAAGGATCCTCCCAGAAGCTCTACCTCTTCGATCCCACAGTCTGAACATGAAAGATCATCCAATCATAGGAGAACTATTATCGAAAGACTCAATAGAACTCCTAATCAAGTTCAACAACCAATTTATAGGGTAGAAACTCCAGGTTCTTCAGGAATTGAAGAACAAGTACCAACACCCTCTGATCTAGACTTTGATATAAATGTTATCCAAAAAGAAGAATTTAAAATTGACAAAGAATGGATCAGAAAAGACTTCTACTTTGAAGAGAACAGACTAATAAGATAATGGTTCTTCAAAGAATTTAAAGAACCTCTGAGAGATATCTTTCATTTTAAGTTTAATCGCTTCATGATAAAACATAAGGCAACTGTCAAGTTTTTAAAATGGTTAAAATACATAGCAAAAGATTATAACATAAAAGTTCCAAAATTTGAGGTAAACATGTTGGAAAAATCTTTTCAAACCTTTCAAACCACTAAAGGAGAAACAGTTGAGTCCATTCATCCCCCTGAAACTAGTTTACAGATTAAAGGAGAAAAATTAGGGGAGAAAATTGAAATTAGAGCATCACCTCTCAAAATAGAACCTAAAGAAAATGATCAAAGTAGGGCAAAGTTGGAATACCTCACATTATTGAACAAAATAATTATACAAATATTTTCCTCCAAACAATAGGAAAGCAAACTACAAGGATAGAAAATGTAGTAAACAAATTAAAGCCAACTCTTGAACCCAAAAGTCTGGATAATCAAAAGGAAGCCGTTCTATTCAAACCTTCAGCCTGCAAGGGATAAAGAAGAAAGAAGAAAACAGTGAGTTAATTGATGAGCTGGTTAAAATATTAAAAAAAATAAATATCAATGAAAAGGGAAAGGGACAACCTTCTGGCACCAAAAAAAGAAATGTTCAGGTTTTGCAAAAGACACCTGAAAAGAAAATTGAAGACATGGAAAAAGCTTTTAAAACTAAAAGCTTAGATATAAATAGAATTGATTATAGAAGAAAAGTAAGACCAGTGTCCCAAACTCGAATGTACTATCCTGGACCTACACCAATAGATCTACAGATAGAGGAAGATCTAATCTCCACCTCGGCCACCTATTCAGGAAAATCCATAGTAAATTGGAACATAGATGGCATGGCAGGAAATGAGATCCTAGATCTCATGAAACATATGACCATGTATGCCACCGCCTGCAAGGCAAGTGGAAACCAAGACCATGAGATAGCTAGGGCCATAATATGTAGATTTATAGGATGGTTGAGAGGATGGTGGGATTTCCATATGAATAAAGAATCAAAAAATCAAATATTAAATGCCTCAAAACAATGGATAGTTAAGAAAGAAGATGGCTAAGATAATATAGTACAAGAAGGAGATGCAGTTAATACATTGATCTATACAATTACCCTCCAGTTTGTAGGAATTACTACTCTATTAGCAGTAAGGTTTGAAGATTTATTATTAAACCTAAGATGCGTAACACTCTCTCATTAAAAATGGTATAAAGATGTGTTTTTCTCAAGACTACTATCAAGAGAGGATAGTAAGTCAGACCATTAGAAGGAAAAATTCATAGCTGGTCTACCACACCTTTTTGCAGAAAAGGTAAAACCAAGGCTTAAAAATAGGCATGGTGGAATTATTCCATATTCTCTATATACATTAGGGGAATTATCAGCACTGATCTGTATTGAAGCATTAGCTTTAAGTACAGACCTGAAATTTATAAGACAGCTAGAAAAGAAGAGAATAACAAGCAGAGAAGAATTAGGAGACTTTTGTGAACAAATTGGTTTTAATACTCTACCCCCTTCAAAGCATTTCCAGAATAGAAAACATGAAAAATTTAGAAAAAGAAAAGTTAAACATTATTCAAAGGCAAAAATTTTTTTTTTCAAAAAACTCTTACAAGATAAACCATCTTTTAAGCATAGGGGAAAAAGAAAAATCTCTGTCTGTTATAATAGTGGTAAGTTTGGCCATTACAAAAACAAATGTAGGGTTCAAAGAAAATTAACTCTTTAGAAATAGATGATAATATCAAAAAGCAATTATTTGAAATACTCCAAATTGAGGATGAGACCTCTGATTCCACTGAATCCAAAGAAGAAATGCTGATTGGGGAGATAAATGATGAGGATATCATTATCAACAGTTCTGATTCAGACTCTGATATTGAAAATAGCCCAGAGAAAGAAAGAGAAAATTGCCAATGTGATTTTTATAAGGCAATAATGGATATGAATGGGTTAAGCATTAATACCCTCACCAAAGAAGAAGACCTAATCATAGACCTCATTGACAAAATTTCTGACCTAGATGCTAAAAAAGAAGCCTTAATCCAGTACATCAATATGTCCAAAACCCCTTCTAGAAAATCTAAGTCTTCTCTTGTCCCAACAAAAGAAGATTATAGTTTTCAAGATATTTTGAAAAGGGTACCAAATAAAACATGTACAGAAAAGGAACCTTCAATATCTGAACTTAAATGTGAAATCAATGAAGTCATAAATGAGTTGATAGCTCTGAAATCTAGGGTACAAATTTTAGAATTAACCTAGAATCCTATCAACGAAGCAATTGAAGAAGAAAATATCAAAGGTGAATTTTATAATTTGATCACTAAGTATAATATTCCTATACCACCTGAGGTTGAAGTCACTCTTCCTAAACCTGAAACTTCCAAAGATGGAATGAATATCATTAACAAAGTCCAAAATTGTAAATATGTAGACCTTGTAGACAAAATCATAACTCAAAAATGGTTTATAAATACCAAAATCGTAGTCCAAAAAGAATACAGTTTCCAAACTACCGCCCTGATTGATTCAGGAGCAGACCTAAACTGTATTAATGAAGGATTAGTACCAACTAAATACTTCTGTAAGACTACCCAAATTCTTAATACCGCAGATGGCAGCAAAATGCTAATAAATTATAAATTAACAGATACTGCAGTATGTAATAATGGAGCTTGCTTTAAGTTTCCCTTCATAATGGTAAAAGGTTTAAGTCAACCTGTTATTTTAGGGATTCCATTTCTAAATATGCTCTATCCAATCACGAATGATGATACAGGGCCAGTATTGAGGGGCATAAGGTCAAATTTATCTTTATAAAAGAGCCCAGAGTCCATGAAATCAATAATATTAAAAATAAAATTTCTTCTAAAGAAAAATTTTTATATCATTCGAAAGAAGAAATAAAATATAAAACATTGATGGAAAATTATCTCTTCCAGAAGTTCAAAATAAAATTAAATCTTTAAAAATTGATACGGAAAGAGATATATATGCAGATATCTCCAATGCCTTTTGGGATAGAAAGCAACACATAGTTGAACTTCCATATAAACCAGATTTTCGAGAAGGAAAATACATACTAAAGTCAAGCCTATTCAAATGAATAATAGGTTGCTTGAAATCTGCAAAAAAGAGATAAAAGAATTGTTAGACAAAAAACTCATCAGAAAATCTTCTTCACCATGGAGTTGTTCGGCCTTTTATGTTGAAAAGGCCTCTAAAATAGATATCCAATATCAAATAAGAGAGATCTTTTGGATAGATTAGTCAATGCCTGTATATTCTAAAAATTTGATCTCAAATTAAGTTATTGGCAAAAATCGCCGAAAAAGATAAATACAAAACTGCCTTTAATGTCCCATTAGGACAATTCGAATGGAATGTTATGCCATTTGGATTAAAAAATGTATCATCAGAATTTCAAAACATTATGAGTGAAATATTTAATCCCTATACTAAATTCATAATAGTTTATATTGATGATGTTCTTGTTTTCTCTGAATCATTTGATCAACATTGGAAACATTTAAGTATATTTATCAAAGCAATTAAAAATGTTGGCCTTGTAGTTTCGGCAAGAAAAATAAATTTTTGCCAAACAAAAATTAGGTTTTTAGGGCACAATATTTTTCAGGGAAGGATTGTTCCAATTGATAGAGCTATAGAGTTTGCATCCAAATTTCCAAATATAATTATAGAAAAAATAGAACTACAAAGATTCCTTGGTTGTTTAAATTATATTTCGGATTTTTATAAAGATCTGGCTTTAGATGCAAGCCCCTATTTCAGAGGTTAAAAAAGAATCCTTCATAATGGACGAAAGACCATACCTAGGCAATCAGAAAAATTAATATGAAAGCTGAAGAACTGTCATGTCTAGCCCTCTCAAGCCCAACAACATTTAAAATAGTAGAAATTGATGCCTCAGAAATAAGACTTGGTGTTGTGTTAAAACAAAAGGTTAATAATCAAGAGCAATTGGTCTGTTTTACCTCTAAAATTTGGAACCCTGCTCAACAAAATTATTCAACAGTAAAAAAAGAAATATTGGCAATTGTTCATGCTATCACAAAATTCCAAAGTGATTTGCTTAACCAAACATTTCTTATAAGAACTGATTGTAAAGCAGCCAAAGATATCCTCCAAAAGGATGTCAAAAATCTTGTAGCCAAACAAATCTTCGCGCGATGGCAAGGTATTCGTTCTGCTTTTGAATTTACTATTGAACACATTAATGGTAATACCAATTATGACTTATTGACCCGAGAATTTTTGCAAGGATGTAAGAAGGATTCAACAAAACCAGATGATGGAAATAGTCCCTAGTCCAAGATCGTCCCTGGCATCCCCATCAACACCAAATTCTTTAATAAGGAGGCAAATACTAGATATTGATATATCTCCTCTCCAAACTCCAACAAGCACTCAAAGTCCTAATGCAAAGTCAATATATTTAGAGACAGCACATATTGCCATGCTGATCATTGAAAATGAGCATCAGTCAAAAACTCCGACTGAAATAGCTGCTTTATACCCCAGGCAGCATATACATCCTACTAATGGAGGCAGATGCAGAGAATGGTATGAATGTATCCTGATAGAATCCGGATCAGTTTTTATAGTTCACCATTCTAAAATAACGATAATGAAATAACATATTTAAAATTTCAAATCAAAAAGGTTATTACCCACAAAGAATGGGGATTCGATCCTTTAAAGCCAAGGATCATAAATACAAAAGGAATTAAAATTAGATCCTACCACTACTACGAATATATATAGGCTTGGGATGAAGTCTTTGCATATCAGAATACAAAAAATTCCTATAGCTGGTATATTCAGTTCAAAATAACTGAACCAAATGATTTTTCAAATTGATTTAAAACTTGATTCTCCATATGGGGATCCACAGACCAAATACTCCCAAATGAACTACAAATATCACAGAGAAAATTCTCTGACTATAATAAGAAGAGTTTAAAAAGAAACTTTCACTTATATTTTATGGCCTTATATCAGGTCCCGTAGATTTTAAAATGGGAGTACCAAGTCTCAGCAGATGATATGGACAGATATGATTATATCCCTGAACTACTAAGACAAATCCATATCAAATGGTGGGATAGTTACAAAAATGACTCCTTAAATCCAAATAAAATCAAAATGAAATCCATATCTTCCACACCACCTCATAAGATAGATATCTCAGATTATGTTGCAATTCTACAGCAACAAAACCCCAAAATGACTAAAGAAGAGCTTAAAGTAAAGCTCTAGGAAGCCTTAGAAAATATAGAAGAACAAATGTCCACTTCCTCTCAAAGTGAGGAACCCGAAGATTACAGCCCAACGAATAGAGATGATTGTGACAACATTAAATTTTTTTCAAACTAAATAAAATTTAGGGGGGTCCAGAATGACTCCAATCCATCTGGGACACGTGTCCTAGCCCAGTCACCATCATCGACAAATACAACCAAGGATCATAAATACAACAGGATTTAAAATTAGATCCTACCACTACTACGAATATATAAAGGCTTGAGATGAAGTCTTTGTATACTAGAATACAAAAAATTCCCATAGCTGGTATATTCAGTTCAAAATAACTGAACCAAATGATTTTTTAAATTGGTTTAAAATTTGGTTCTCCATATGGGGATCCACAGACCAAATACTCCCAAATGAACTACAAATATCACAGAGAAAATTCTCTAACTATAATAAGAAGAGTTTAAAAAGAAACTCACTTATATTTTATGGCCTTATATCAGGTTCCATGGATTTTAAAATTGGAGTACCAAGTCTCAGCAGATGATATGGACATATATGATTATATCCCCGAACTACTAAGACAAATCCATATATTGAACAAAGTATTTCTGTCATGAAAACTCAGGATAAATTCCAATTACTTTCGCCAAGAATGATTAAAGATCATAAAAAGAAAGATTACAAGTATTTACATATCGGTCTTGTACAAATATGTGTTAACCCTCTGACAAGAACATGATTAAATAATTGTGTTCTGCTCTGTCTAAGAGACAGCAGACATAAGCGATTCACTGATTCCTTGTTAGGAATAGTAGAATCCAGTCTCTGTAACGGCCCCATTTATTTCAATTGTTTTCTAAATTTCTCGGTGGCCTTAACAGATCCGAACCTATTAAAGGTCTTGACCGTAAATCTTAATATTTTGGGTGTATTTTGGTCAATTTATTTTTCGTGAATTATTTGTTTTATATTTTATTAGGTGCACATTGATGAGAAGAACATACGCATAAAATTTCAAGTGATTTGGATTTGTAGAAAAAAATTAAAATTCAAACACTATCGGAAATTCGTGAGAGTCAGATCGGCTCAAATTCAATTTGGGTCGTGGGCGTTTAATGTAGCAGTACGCACCTGAGCGCACAACGTCTTTTTCATAAGTTGGCCTTAGAATGCAAAAAATAGAAATGTTTATTTTAAAAACTAAGATGGCATTAAAGGTGATTTCTTCTTTTTTTTGTTAAAGACAAGTTACCCTAAAATGCGAGCTGTCTTTTTTTTTTTTAAGACAAAGATGGCCTTAACATTTTGACATCTTTTTTCGGAAACAAAATTGCCTTAAAATAGATTTATTTGAATGATTTGTTTATTGGAAAATGAAACAGACGTTAAATATGGTTGACCATGCTAAATAATAAAATAGTTCCTTTTCTTAGAGAAAAAGCAAAGGTGTTTACCAAAAGTCCTACCTCCTAAAGAACATAAAAGACTCTCTCTCTCTCTCTCTCTCTCGCTTAAACACGGAAAACGAATCAAAGTGCTGCCAACAAATATACTTAAAGTGCAAAAGTATCCATAAATTTGGTTACTTAATTTTTTTGTTTTTAGTGGGCAGGTAATAACATGCAAGGTTCTAGAGTACCGACAAGATGCAAATAAAGTAACAATTTCCTATGTTCCTTTTTTAAGGACGCAAAGAATATGATATTTAACAAAGATGATGAAAGTGTGAGGAATTACCAGTATTTTTCTTTTTTTTCTTAGCAAAGAAGAAAATCAGAAATTATGTAATAGAAGCATGAGATCATTTAACAACCCACATTCAAAATGTGGGTTTTTATTTTTTTTTTGGCTAAGAAGAAAATCAGAAATACCGTACTACAAGCAAGAGATTATGTAAAATATTTGTAAACAAGGGTATCTTCGGAAAAATATTCGTAGATAAGGCCTTTCCCACACACACCACTTGTCACGAAGGAATTAACAAAAGTAAAGGAAAAATAATGTAAAATAAATATAGAAAATCTTATAGGCCTACTTGTAAGCCCGGCCACATGCCCACCATCTGGACACGAAATACACACCACAAGAACATAAAGATTTACGTGGTTCACCCAAGAGGAGCCTACATCGACGGGCACCACAGACAAAAATTTACTATACCAATGAAAGTTAATCAAATATTTTAGAACAAACCTCCACAAAAATACAATCAAGCAAACCCTTTTAAATCACTCTTCCTTATTTCTCTTTACTTCTGAGAACCATTACCAACAACACCAAATACAGACGCAAGAGTAAGGAGAAACTTACTTTCTCTCTAACTAAAAGGGGAACAACCCAAAATCTCTATGGGAACCGCTTCATTACCAAAAATAAAGAAACGCTCTCAATATCCGGGAGTCTAAAAGAGGCACATCACAATGTTACTATCCAAATGAAGCTTTCTTCTCTGTAAGAAGAAATTGCATCTTATCCACAGGAGGCTTTAGCTCCCTATTGGTATGTGTGGCCATGGGGTCTTTAAATGTGCAATATTTCTCTCTATTTTATAATTTAATGTTTATCACTAAAAAAAGGAGGCTCCTTAGAGAGAAAAAGTGTTGTTATTTAACGGCTAGAAAGTAACCACTCACTTCCCAAGATTACAGGGCTACATTTTCTCAGAGATTTTAGGAGGAAACCGAAAGTTGGAGAACGACCTCCTCTATCCCTCTTTAAGAAGGTTTCATGGCCATGGAGAGGTGCACATAAATTTACAGAGTTCTCACAGTTCTGGTAAAAGCTTGATATTTGCGATCGATAGTCTCACAACACTGCTCCTAATCCTAGGAGTGGGTCCATCACTTCGCTCAAGTTTTTCAACATTGGTATCAGAGCGGGTTGTGGAACCGTGGTGGGCTCGTAACTTACGGTTCCCAGGTTCCATTATTTATTTTTTTATTTTTTATTTAATTCTTGCTCATAGCCCACAGGTCCCAGGATCGAAATCGATTATTTGGTTTCCTGTGAGTTTGTATTTTGTTGAACAATATCTCTCTTAACTTTTTTTTATTATCAATTTTCTATTTACTCTGTGGAAATTTGTCATCTCTGAGAAAGTTGATTTCATAAACCGTGAGTCAATTTATTATTTATTCGTTATTATCTCTAAGATAATTGTTCCATTGTTGGGTTTATCTTATTGTTGTAAAATTAGCTGAAATCCTTTGATATCAATCTGTTGCTATTTTCTCTCATAAATTATTATACCTTTTGCAAGTTAATAGACGTAGTTTGTTAAAGCAACAAAAGTAGACGCACTTTGATTTAAACGATCTGCACTTTTTGATAAGCTCACTTTGTAAATAGGAGATTTCTATCGAAAGGTAGAGAGAAACAAATCACATATTTTTTATTCTCTCTTGGCCTTTATTTCTTGCTCAACATCAAGGTAACATTTTTTTTTTAATGCTGATTTTTTTTTTTGTGCGCCGCTGTGTAACCAATACTTTTTTTTGAGGCAAACTTTTTCAATAGAAATCGTTGTTGATGGTTATAAAAATTAAAAATTAAAATAAATAAATAAATAAAAGGTTGCTGAAATTTTAAAGAGAGAAAGATAAATACACACATAATTGCTGAAAATCAGTTGGCATGCACCTTTCTTTCTTCCATATTTTATTGCTGAAAATTAGTTCATAATTTTATTGGATTATTGAAAATTGTTATGCACATAACAACTATTCAAGTAAATGTTGTAATATCAATTGCATGCATTTTTTTTTGTGGCTTATAATTTAGGGATTTACTGCATATTTTATTTGCATAATAATTGTCATTGCACTGCATAATTATCCGATACTTGGGTCTTTCTTAAGTTAGAAAATTTCATGATCTTGATTTTGTGAATTCATTATTTTTATGATTATACAATGCTATATTTTTGTTGAAAATATCAAAATATCATTGTAGACCCTCTCTCTTGTGCTAAAACATATTCATATATTTATGAAACTTCTTTTTATGCAAGATTTGATATAACGTAGTTGTTGCCTTACTTTATTAATATTTTGTTGCATCACAGCAATGTGAACATAAACTGTTCAAATTTTTTTTTTTTTTTTGAGGTCTCTGCTCACAAAGAGTCGGCAAACCTATTGAGTTAACTAACAGACAACCCTTTCTTAAACACAATTAACTTTTTTTTGAACTTTTAGGTATTATCTAAAAATTTAAAATAGCATCTAAGCTAGTCATATCAGAACTATCCAAACTTCAAAAACTCAATGGGAACAATTTTTCTACGTAAAAAAGAAAATTTTGATATATTCTTTTTCAAGATAGGGTAGATTATGTCCTAGAAACAAAACCACCAGTTTTAGTGCCTAATGCCAATGGTCAAGCCAAAAGGCGATTTGAAAAATAGTTAGAAGATGACAAAATAGCTAGGACTACTATGTTCAGCTTTATGGAAGATGATTTAATCAAAGTCTTTGAGGATTACACCACAAGTCAAAGTATGATGGGCGCCCTATCTAAAAATTATGGGACCACTTCTGAGACCCATGTACAGATATTGTTAAAAAAATACAATTCTTACAGAATGAAAGAAACGGGCTCAATGACCGAGCATGTCAATAAAATGACAGTGCCCGCAAAGGACCTTGCTGCAACTGGAAATCCAGTCCCCTATTGCATGCAAGTGTCCATTGTCCTTAACAGTCTTCCTCCATCTTGGGAGTCTGTTGTAATTGCATTGAAACATTCTGCACAAGGGATAACCATGTTAAATATTCCCATGCATCTTAGTATTGAAGCTGATAGAAAAATGAGGAAGAAGTCAAATGACCTCCACTTTGCCCAAAGTTTATCTTCTCAGATCCTCAAGAAACCTTTCAATTATCAAAAAAATAATAGGTATAAGGGAAATGAGAGAAATTTTAAAAATCAAAAGAATAAGGTTGAGAAGACTTGTTTTTATTGTAAAGAAATTGGACATATCAAGTTTAATTGTCCTAAGCTAAAAAATAAAAATATGAACCAAAATAACTACCATGCTCAAAATAATCAAAATAAGATAAATGACGTGATCTGCGTAGTCCTAGAATCAATAGTTGCCGATCATGACCTGAGAAATTGATGGGTTGACTCAGCCTCCACTCGACATGTCTCGAGGACCAAGGACGGATTCACAGAATTGGAAGAGATTGCAGTTGGTAACCAGCAGATTTACATGGGAAATGACACCAACTGCGATGTACTAGATGTTGATACTTTCAAGCTGTGTTTACCGGGAAGAACAAATCTCTTATTAATGAAAGTTTATCATTTTCTTGTTATATTGATGCTTTTATGTGTATGGATGATCCATATTTATGGCACTTAAGATTAAGATATATAAATAAAGACAAAATGAATCAAATGGTTAAAAGAGGCTTGCTCTTCAATTTAGGAGAAATTGTGTTAAAAACATGCGAGTCATGTATTTCTGGTAAATTAACTAATAAGTATTTCCCTAAAAAAAAAATGTCTAGTGAACTACTTAATATTGTTCACTCTGATATATGTGGCCTATTAAATGTGAAAACACATAGAGGTATAAAGTATTTCATAACATTTATAGACGATTATTCACGTTATGGATATGTATACCTAATTAGTAAGAAATCAGATGTATTAGAAACATTTAAAGAATATAAAGCTGAGGTAGAAAGTCAGTTAGGTAGACATATTAAAATTCTTCGAACAGATAGGGGAGGTGAATATTGCTCCGCCTTATTTTCTGAATTTTGTAAAGAGTATGATATAATTCACCAAACAACTATGTCATATTCACCACAACAAAATGGTGCAGCTGAAAGGAGAAATAGAACTCTAAAGGACATGGTTAGGTCCATGATGAGCCATTTAAATTTATCGTCTCATTTTTGGGACGAGGCTCTCAACACTGCAATATATATTATTAATCATGTTCCTACTAAATCTATAGACTTAACCCCATATGAATTATGGACAGGTAGGAAACCTGACGTTACTATGTACTTATACTACCACAAAATAGAGATAAATTACAAAGTAAAACTATAAAATGCTCTTTTATAGATTCTATAACTATGATACTAGATCATTAGTAAAGAGTCGTGATGCTCATTTCTTAAAAAATATAGATGATAAAAATATTTTAAATAAACCTATTGACTTACATGAAATTGATAAAGATAAGGGTTTGAAAAACCCTGTTTCTTAGACTCCCTCTATATTTGATGAGAATGATTCAATTGAATCAAGTATAGCCAAAAAGAACTAGAGCCCCACCTATGACTTTAAAAGAATTTTATGTATTTATGAATGAACATAATTACTCCTCAATAAGTGAGGATACAATAGATGAACCTCGAAGCTACAGTGAAGCTATTAGCTTACATGACTCAGCTGAGTGGACTCAAGCCATGGATGATGAACTTAATTCTATTAAAAGAAATCAAGTCTAGGAGTTGGTTGCCCTCCCTAAAGATAGAAAAGTCATCGGTTGCAAATGGGTCCTAAAGAAAAAGCTTAATGCAAATAGATCCATTGATAAATATAAAGCTATGTTGGTAACTAAAGCATTTACCCAAAGGGAGGGCATAGATTATGTGGAAACTTACTCTCCAGTAACCAAATTTTCATCTATTAGAATCATCCTTGCATTAGTTGCATATTATGATCTAGAATTATTTCAGATGGATGTCAAAACAACTTTTTTAAGTGGAGAACTAAAAGAAGATATATACATGAAACAACCAGAAGGTTACGTAATTAAAGGCCAAGAAGACAAAATATATAAACTTAAGAAATCTTTATATAGTCTAAAACAGTCTTTTAAGCAATGGTACTTTACTTTTCATAATGCAATCACTGAAATTGGTTATATAGCCAATAGGTTAAGACCATTGTGTATATGTCTGGAATAGTGGGAGCAATTTTATTATATTGTTACTATATGCGGATGATAGTTTGATAGCCGATAATGATATTGGCATGATTAACCATACTAAATCATGACCAAGTTTCCATTTTGAGATGAAAGATATGGGAAAAGCCTCATATGTATTGGGCATTAAGATAACAGGAGATAGAAGTTCAAGACTTCTATGTTTATCTCAAGAAAATTATTTAGAAAGTGTTTTAAAGATATTTAAGATGAAAAATTGCAAGTCCATAGATACACCTTAAAATTATCAAAGAAATTATGTTCATTAAATGATATTGACAAAGCTTAAATGGAAAGAATTCCATATGCTCAAGCTGTAGGA
This sequence comes from Amborella trichopoda, assembly GCF_000471905.2. The sequence goes on from NW_006494943.1 coordinate 4,309,593, forward strand.
TGCATAAATTATGTCATGTTGTGTACAAGACTTGATTTGAGTCATGCATATGGTCTTGTAAGTAGATTTCAGAGTAATCATGGGATGGTTCATTAGCATGCTATAAAAAGGATACTAAGATATATTCAGAAAACTAAAAATTACAAGTTGTGCTTCCAAGCTGACAACTTAGAGGTTACTAGGTACTCTGATGCAGATTTTGCAAGAGACCCAGATGATAGAAAATCAACCTCAAGAATTGTATTCCTTTTTGGAGGTGGATGTGTTTCTTGGTCTAGTAAGAAACAAGGTTGTGTAGCTATGTATACTATGGAAGCCGAGTATATTGGTTGTAGCATTGCTACAACTTACGCTGTCAAGATTAAACGCTTCATAAATGATTTGAAGCTGGATATAGCCGACGAACCTGTTAAAATTTTTTGTGATAATCATGCTGCTATTTCATCAATTAGAAATGAAGCTTATAGTTTCAAGGGTAAGCACATTGAAATTGATTATCATTATATTTATGATATTATTGGAAAGAATGAAATAATTGTAAGTTACTAGCCATCTTCATATATGATTGCAGACCTTTTAACAAAGGGATTGAGTGCATAAATATTTTCAAAGCATATAGCTTTGATAAGACTTACAAATAGTTAAGTCAGGAACTCCCAAATAAGATATTTTTTAATGTCTTGGTTATAAGAAAAAAAACCTCATTAGCGTGAAAAACCATGACATGACTTTGGATATTTTTAGTTATGAGATATATAACCGCACTTACGTGAAAGCCTCATGACAAAAATATGTACATAAATGTTAAATTCATTAAGTGGTAAAGACTTTATGATATCTCAATATATTTGGCCCTCATGGCCAAGTAGGAGATGTTGGTTCGTGTGTATGGTCATGGGGCCTTTAAACGTGCAATATTTCTCTCTCTTAAATTGAATGCTTATCACTAAAACAGGGAGGCTTCTTAGAGAGAGAAAGTGTCGTTATCTAACTGCTAGAAAATAACTACCCACTTCTTATAATTTAATGCTTATCACTAAGAAAATGAGGCTTCTTAGAAAGAGAAAATGTCGTTATCTAACAGCTAAAAAATAACCACCTACGTCCCAGGATTACAGAGCCACACGTTTAAGAAAGTGTCGTTATCTAACGGTTAGAAAATAACCACCCACGTTCTCAGAGATTTCAAAAAGAAGATTTCAAGAGGAAGCCGAACGTTGGAGAACGACCTCCTCCATCCCTCTTTAATAAAGGTTTCATGGCCATGGCGACGTACAAAGAAATTTACAGAGTTCTCACAGGTCTTGTAATGCCCGATCTTTGCGATCTGCCTGATCTTTGCGATTTGCCTGATCTTTGCGATCTACCTAATCTTTGCGATAGTCTCACGACCCTAATCTTGTAAAGCCTGATCTTTGCGATCTGCCTGATCTTTGCGATCTGCCTGATCTTTGCGATCTGCCTGATCTTTGCGATCTGTCTGATCTTTGCGATCTGTCTGATCTTTGCGATCTGTCTGATCTTTGCGATCTGTCTGATCTTTGCGATCTGTCTGATCTTTGCAATCGATAGTCTCACGATCCCAATCCTAAGAGTGGGTCCATCTCTTCCGTCAAGTTTTTCAACAATCTCTCTTCAAAGGAACCACAATTCTCTCTCTAAAAATATCTCATTATATAGAAAAAGGAGACTCGCCAAAAAGGCTCACGTGATGCCTCTTGTGTTCCTTCTTTTATGGGAAACAAATCTTTATCTCTTTAAATATGGGCCATCTCCAAATAAAACATATCTCAATAACCAAAATATGGGTCTTCAAGTCATCCAAATCCAAATAGAACTTATCACAATAAGCAACTCCTAAAGATTATCTAATTGGTTAATATCAATCCCAATATCTTAATCCCATTTGATGAATCTTAATCAATCCCACAAAGTATGGGATTTCTATATGTTGGTGATTTTGGGTAGCACTAAATTCAACACAATGCCCTAGGTTAGTGCTGGAGAGTTGACAATAGGTCAAAGCAATGTTTTAAAATCGATGATCCATAGAATCGGCTTATTCAGATCGGATATCAGCTAGGCCAATCCAAATCCCATAAATAGAGATCCGGCCGGTTCCATCCAAAACTCGATTCCCAACAGGTTCTACAATGGGCCGGCCCATATTTACTAGTTAACACATTTATTTTTGGTTTTCATTTTCCCTACTACATATTTATTATATAAAAGTGGTCCCACCACCTTTATATATATATATATATATAATGTTAGGGGATTACCCCCTCTTTAAGAGGATTGGGCCTCGTGTTTCACATGAATAGGAACAAAGACTTCCAACTTATATGCCCTTTTGTAAGGGCCTGCCCCGTGGGATATTTATTTGTGAACGAAAAACGGCGAACCATATAAGGTTCTAAAACAGTTGTTATTTTTTGCCCATTTATTCTTAAGTAGACTCAATTGTATAAGCTTCATGATTATTTCTTTTCCAAAAGAGATTTTCGGAACATTTGTAATCACCGCAATTAATTTAAAAACAAACCAATACTAGAGCTCAAAAAATACTCCAAATCATCATCAAGGACCGATTGTGAATCACTCGTTTGAGAATAATTTATCTAGATTTTTTTTTTTAGTTTTACAAAAAACATAATAGCATGGTTCATCAACGTTCAATCTATAAAAAAAAGAGAGAACATTAAAAAGCGAAAATAATAAAAGGAGAATTAATGGAAAAAACAAGAGGATTCACTAGGAACTATTTATATACTATAATGTTTTCTTTTTATTAAATATGGTATTTTTTCTATAGAAATGCCAACAAATTTGTGAAATGAATGTAATGAACACCAAATGCCCAAACATTTGACACGTTTTTCAGTATTTATGCATTTTCATTAAAATAATAAAAAACCATAATGCAACACCTCAATTTTTATTTTGGAAACATAAGAAACTAGATTTTAATTTATTTTATTTTTTTTGAAGCTTTTTAGGGTGAAACGGACTGATTTGGCAAATTCTTCTATCCGGATCATCGATTAGCCGATCCGACCCGATTTTTTTGGATGACCGATCCAAGTCGACGATGTGTTTGTTAAAACCTTGGGTCAAAGATTGAGTTTCTGGTCCAACAGGCATTTGGTGTAGATAGATCAAATTCCACTTTGAAGCAGGTCTTGAAACGACCTATTTATAGACATGGAGGGATAACAACGACGGGGAGATGGCGGCTCAATCTAAGTCGTCCATCCTCCAACGACGCCCCTTGGGGGACCCCACAAATGTGGTAGTTTCCAGCCACCTATCTCCCACGTCCCCTGGTGATTGTTTGCGGCGGTTTGAGCTCAACTTTAGGGGTTTTAGGTGAACTTATGACCCACTTGATAATCTTTATTTTTTTTTATATATTTTTATGGGTCAACTAGGATTTAGGCTCAATCAAATTAAGGCACACCTCCAAATTTTTTCATAAATATAATTTTGGTGTAAAAAATTCTTAGGATGGCTTGAGATTCTCTCTAATTATAAAATTAAAAATCTTGAAAATGGATGGTCTAGATAATGCGTTGCAAGACATCATTTTTAGGTCTCAAAGTTTTTTTTCTTTTCATATTCATACATCTCCATGTCAAGATGATCAATTAGAGGGTTTCTAACATCAAAACCACCTTCCATGATAGATTTTTGAGGTACACCTTAATTCTACATTTTAAGGTTGCAACCTTACATGAACTTTTTCCATTGGGTAATAAGGTTGATTAGGGTTTAATGGGGTTAGGAAAATTTAGGATGTGTTTAATGGGTGGGGTAACCTAACTAGACAAATTCTACGCAAGGTTAGCCTAATTAAGCAGGTTTAGCTAACGGGACTGATTAGGAAAGGTCAGGGGCTCCTAAATATGTTTTAGGGTTAACTGATGTGGGTTAAGCTAATCCAGTAGAGCTCAAGGGGCCTAATGAGGTGTATGGAACATGGGACTATGGTGTAATAAGGTGTACTGCGCTAGTATGGCCTCTAGTTCAATTTATTTATGTTAGGAAAGGGGCATTTGGATGGGGCAAAAACAAGTCTGGCTTCTATGGTTTTGGGGTTTTGGATGTCAGAGAATTCTCTTAGCCAGAGTAGGGTGTCGACACATGGATTGTAAGTACTAAGTACGAAAGGAAAGTCGTCAGGCCTACTTCTTGTAATCTGTAATTTTCAACAAAACCCACTTTCTCTTCTAACATTTTAATTTGATTTTAATTAATGCAAATTGAGATGGAATAGATTCCAAGCATCTCACTTCTAGATTTTCACATATAAACAATTTAAATGTATTTTTGCTCTTTATTTATAGATCACATGCCAATTATCACCTAAATATGTTGCTCGTTGAAGGAAAACATGTTTTTTTTTTTTTGAGATTCTTCAATGTCGAGAACAATTTGTGATGTTCACTTTGGAGTTTCACATTTTAGGCCTTGTGGCATTCACATGCCTTTTACATGATTTGGTTCTCATGAATATGTCATGAATCCTACATAACTACATACCCACTCTTGTAACATACGTTGTTATTGAGATGAAAATATTTCAGCAGAGTAAGAAAAAAAAATTGAAATAGGTGTGAAATTCGAGGATCATGAATCAGTCTTAAATTAAATTAGGGTAACGGAGGAGACCAACACTACAGGTAAGCCTCCAATTGTGATAAATTCTATAATTACTGGTCTTATAAATTAGTGGTCTTATAAATTAGGATATGCATTTTTTGTGATTTTATAAATTAGAAAGAGATTTGGTCATTTTATAAATTAGAACACAATTTTTTATTCATTAACGATATTGATTTACTTCCATACTAATAATTCGGCTTTGATCCATTGTAAAGCTAGTAAAGGAAAAAGTTTTTTATAAGGTTACAAATTTTAAATATAGAATTACAGACGCACTTCAAAAATCCATCGCAAAAAGTTGTTTTAATGTTAAAAAACGTTCTAATTGATCATCTTGACATCAAAATGTATAAATATATACAAAAAGAAAATTAGAAAATGAAGAAAGCAGCATTCCCCTGAAAAATCAGCCTCATCAAAAGGAGGAAATTAAGAAAGAATCATTTCGTTAAAAATCAAGAAACTTAGGATTGTTCTTATGATATTCCTAATGATGTTATTCCTATTCCTAATGATGTTATCCACTTAATACTTTTAAAGAAACGAAAATAAAGAAACTTCTAATATTCCTAATGATGTTATCCTTCTAATACTTTTAGAGAAACGATCTTCATGATCTTCAGGTTTAAAAGCACTGCTCTTTACTAGAGAATTTACCAAAATACACTCTCACTCCCTCACCCTGCCTTTAGAAACCTACCTTTTGCCTTGGTGTATAGGTCCACCCTACCTTTAGAAACCCACCTTTTGCCTTGGTATATAGGCGCAAATAGCTTTTGGTTCTATAGTCGCAAATAGCTTTTCCTTTCTTTAAAGCTTTAAGAACTTCGTAAAAAAAAACCATTCAAAGCTTTGAGAATTTCATTACAAAAAAAAAAAAACTATTCAAAGCTTTCAGAATTTCATCAAAAACAATTTATTCGAAAAATATTCCAATAAATCCCCTGTTTGTGGTCACCTCGGTAAAGGAAACCAATTGCACAACTTCTCTTTTCTATAGAATTTACCAAAACACACTCTCACTTGCCCACCATGCCTTTAGAAACCTTTGCCTTGGTATATTGTCGCCATCACTTTTCGTTCTGTAGTCGCAAATAGTTTTTCGTTTCTTCAAAATGAGAACTTCATCAAAAAATATTCGAAAAATATTCCAATAAATCCCCCAGTTTGTGGTCACCTCAGTAAAGGAAGTCAATTTAGACACTTTGTTATGCACCAATGGGGTTGTGTTAAAAAAAAATTATAGAAACAATTGAAAGGACATTATGATAAGGCACGGTGTATATATTTTAAAAAAAATTCTTTATTCCTACACCGGCAATATCACTTACAATCCCTAATTACAATCAAACCAGTCTTGAAAATAAATAAATAAAATCGGTTTTCAATTGCTACCTCTTCAACTACAATTATTTTTTCAACAAACAAAACTAAACTTTTATTGCTTTATGGAAAAAGAAAATCAAAACATAAATAAATATTTAAAAATATAAAATTGCCGAAAATTACCTCAACTGGGCTTAGTACACCGCACGCCAACTCTCCTTCTTCCTATGGTAATCGGGATTTGTGATCGGTATGTTGATTTCCCTATTATGGCAAAAATCTACTCAATAGCTTAATCTTGATCAAGCCTTATAAAAACTTGATTTTAGAGAGATGAGAGATGGATATCAAGAGGGAGAGATCTGCTAGCAAGGGGTTCTGCCCCTTTGCCACCCACAAATAAAAATACCACCTACGCAAAGAAAAGTACCCAAAGAAGTACCCAAAAGAAAAACACCACCTAAGCAAAGAGAAGTACCCAAAAGAAAAGAGGTAGTTCGTAAGACCCGAAACAACTTGGAGAGAGATAATAAAACTTGGGGCATGCCTCCTCTTTGATAATCCAAAGAGAACTAAATTTAGGTAGGTAGACTGAGGAGAGAATACATACCTAATTTTATAAAAGGAGACACCTCTTTTATAGATTTTCTATGTCGTAGATTTTGACTCAATTCTTAAGATCAAATCTCAACCATCGATTTAGGGAGACGAATGTCCAATCTCAATGGGTGAGTGATTTGAGTCATCAATCTCCTTAATCCACCATCAATATTCGAAGAAATGAGCTAGAGCTTTATCTTCTATTTCCTAAATCTATTCAAAGGGGGACACCTCATTTTATAGCTTTTCTATGTATTTTGGCTCAATTCTTATGATCAAATATCAACCGTCGATCTAGGGAGATGGGTGAGTAAGGGATTTCAGCCATCAATCTCTTTCATCCACCATCAAGATTCGAAGAGACCCTTACCTAAATCTATTCCATCAAATAATAAAAGTTTATATTTTAATATATCTCAACCTTAATTATTTGATTAATTAATCTTGATTCAAAGAATTAATAAATATCTCAAATATTCAACCTTATCACATAAGTTCACTATACCTAGAAAGATAAGTCCATCAAGAGGATAAACCTTCTTCATAAGAAAATTCGCGAATGGGTGGGGGCGTGCCACCCTTTGGTGGCCAGCGAGTGGGCCCCACCTAATTCACATCTTTTTAAATTTTGGGTCCATATTTTATGACGGTCCCAAATATTTTTAAAAAATATTTTATTTCATATTTAGAATTTTTAAAATCTTATATTTTATTTAAAACATTGAAAAATTAATCTCTTAATTTATAAATCCAAATTACAAAAATAAAATATCAGAAGACTCACAAAAATTCAAATAAACATTATAAAAATCACATAATATAAAATTAATTAATTTTGATAGTAAATTATCAATACATGGGAGCACTCCACCTTCCGCGTAGCTTTCTCAAACTGACCCAGCAGTTCCCATGACCCACAGTCCACTGCAGGGTTCATGATTGGACTATCAAAGTTACCCAATAGCTTAAGGGACGCAATCCCAGTTTATGGATTTTAGGTTCTCCCCTAGAGACAAAAATCATGGTCCTCCAGACCATGATGTAACCATGACTCTACGGTACATAGATGTAATCTCTCACACATGTACACGCTTCTCCCTCATTGGTGAATGGCTATGTACATGTCGGGTGATGATATAACGATGATGTTTTAGCTTGTCTCTAAAGGCTATTCATCACACGCAAGGGCCACACGGTCCCTCGACTCTCACTTAGGCATACACCGAACTCATCAAGAGCTAACCCACTAAACCCTTCTCGGTTAGATCCCTATGCTCAGGTATCTTCGGTTTTTCTGAATCTAGGTTGGCATAGCTCGTCGAGCCTAATCCAAGTATCAGTGAATAACATTTGCCTATAATGGTCCACAAAGGACCACACTGCTACTGAGTTTATATTTCATTTATTAAATACGTTTTATACAGTCTCTCGCCACATAAACCTAACAAGAGTAACATTTATGTGCGTAACCTGTATCTATGCAGTTCATCACCCTTCCAGTTGGAGATGTATCTATGCAGTTCATCACCCTTCCAGTTGGAGACCTGTATCAATCCAGTTCATCACCCTTCCAGTTGGAGACCTGTATCAATCCAGTTCATCACCCTTCCAGTTGGAGAGCTGTATCAATGTAGTTCATCACCCTTCCAGTTGGAGATCTTATAAAATCTGATACTGAATACTGTTTAACCTGTATCTATAGAATTCATCCTCTTTGATACTGACTATTATCAGCTTGAAATATGGCTGCGTGTTGATACTGAATATTATAAACCTGAAATCAAAGCATTTTATAGGTCAATGGAGGAGTAGTTTCTAACTGTGTTTGTTTAGAGGATAATGAGTATTATGAGATGGTAGAGCAGTTTCTGGCTGCATGGCGCTCTCTGTATATTAATCCTCCATTGGAGACAGTTTTGATGCGAATTTTGCCCCTCATTTATATTGCCTCTTATTTATCTGAGTCCCTCAATTTACTGTTCTCTCAATGAGTTTTTAACTTTTCACTAATGGTGAGAGTCCTTCATTTTCCTGTTCTCTCAATGAGTTTTTAACTTTCCACTAATGGAATTTTGACTGCTCTGTGACGTTTCAATCAGTTATTCTTTTATTGTTTATTTGTTCTATGATTGTTTTAATCACTTATTCTTTTATTTTTTATTTGGTAAAAACTTTCCACTAATGGAATTCGGACTGCTTTGTGACGTTTCAATCAGTTATTCTTTTATTTTTTATTTGTTCTATGATTGTTTTAATCGCTCATTCTTTTATTTTTTATTTGGTTTTTTATTATAATACCAAAAAACCCTACATGTAAAAAGGTTCCTTTCTCTCTCGCTAGATATTTATTTCTCTATTTTATATTTGTTTTGTTAATATAATAAGGGGAAAGGGCTGCATAGAGAAAAGGTCCTCCTTCCTCGAGCTTCGTTTCTTTCTCGCTGGAATTCGAGTGAGAGGCTGCAATTGCTATGGGAAAATCTTTTAATCTTATATCCAAAAAATTAGGAAGGCAATGTGAGGATGGTTCTATAAAATGAAGAGTAAGTAGAGTAAATAGGTTTGTTATAAACTTCGTGTTTAGAGTTGGGTATGGGGCGGGTGCACTAATATTTAGACCCATACCCGAAAATCTTTGAGTCCATTATGAAGGATCCAGACCCAAAGTTTGGAACACTTTGGACCCATCCCCAGACATTGGGTCCAGCTAGCCCTACACATGCCTCTTAAAAAAGAAAAGCTTCAATATTTAAACAGGTTTTGGATGGTTCGCTGTATCTTGAAAAACAAAAAATTCAAAATTTAAACTGGTTTTGGATGGTTCTATTTGGTTCTTTTGACAGACATGCCAGTTTTGTCCATTCTAAGGGAGTTTGTCCCGATCCCGATATACTAGTTTTGTCAGAGAATCTGACAGGGCAGTTTTGTTCGTTCTAAGGTTGGTTCGTCTCGATCCCGATATACCAATTTTGTTACATAATCGGTATGCACCAGTTTTATTAGAGAATCGGTAGCGATTGGTTCGAACATGCCCGTTGGTATGGACTAGTTCGAACCGGCACGTTCTAAGGAGGTTCGTCCTGATGTCGATATACCAGTTAAGGAGGTTCGTCCGTATCCCGATATATCAGTTAAGGGAGGTTTGTCCAGGTCCTGATATATCAATTTTCAGGTGCTGATATATCAATTTTGTCAAATAATCAGAATGGATTAGTTCGAACCGGCCCGTTGTAGTAAGGGCGTTTATCCGGATCCCGATATACCAGTCTTGTCAGAGAATCGGTACGGATTGTTTCGAACCAGCCCGTTCTAAGGGGTTTTTGTCTGGATCCCAATATATTGTGGGATCCGGAACGTCGTTGATGATTCTCGCTCTAGATTGGGTGATTCCGATCAGAATCGTCGAATTTTTAGATATTGATCTATACTTCTCACGATTCTGAGCATTAAAACAATTACTTTATTATAATAAAGTAGTTAGTTTAAACAATTGTTAATAAATTATAACCATTACTACTACTATTAATTATTATAATAAAGTAGTTAGTTTAAACAATTATTAATAAACTACATTGTAAAAAATAGTATAGTTATATGTAAATTTATATAACTATCACTATAATATTCTAATAAAATAATAATATTAAGTTTTTTTTTTGGATAATTTAGTAGGTTTGACAAGCCCCTACCCATTTTTTAAATCGTTAGTGGATTTTTTATGCGTTAGGTGAAAATGAAAGCCTAGGCCTCAGCAGGGGTATAGTTGGTGCTACTACCACGACCTCAACCACTTTCTCAATAATAATATTAAGGTAAAATTTAAATAATAATACTCTATAGTATGAGCACCCTAACAATTTCTCTCTCTCTTTCTCTCTCTCGCTATATAAATATATATACTAGTAATATGCACATGTGTTGTATGTGATATTTAATATTAATCACTGAAATATATTTATCACTAAAAAAATTTCAATAAAACATGGTCTTTGATAGAGAGAAATAAATGTATTTATTTAAAAAGCATGAATGGAATAAATAATTCAAATAAATTATTTGTCATAAAAAAATACCAAAACATTTTCAATATTGTTTTAAATAGATGAATCAAGAGGGACATAGTGCAAATGAAAAATAAGAAAAAATTAAAAGAGATGGAATCACGGTATATCAGTTATGAATAATTTTTAATAAT
>NW_006494943.1:4320971-4333439 GCF_000471905.2 Amborella trichopoda
TATTAATATTAATATTATTTTATTTTTAAAATAAAATAATATTAATAAAAATATTAAATTATTATTATTTTATTTTAATAAAAATAAAATAATAATAATAATAATAATAAAACTAAATTATTATTATTATTATTTAGTTTTATATTATAAGGTAAGGCCTATTGATATTGAATACTAAAAAAAAATTATTATCATTCTTTGTGATTCTTATGTTAAATAATAAATTGATTTTTTTTTCTATCTCAAATTTGCTCTGTAATTTTGTTTGATAATAAATAGTTAAAAAAAAAGGCAATAATACAATCTAGAAAATAGCAAGAGAAAGCTATTATTGTAATAAAAAAATTAATGTAATGTTAAAATATTCATAAAAAATTAAATTATAACAAAATATAGTTAAAATCATAAAGGGTGAAATTTAGATAGAAACAATTGATATAATCTAATTTAAGAATCAAGAAGGTAAAAAAAAATGAGAATGGAGTTGGGGTTGGGGTCGTGGTGGTAGCGTCACTTGTGCCCTAGCTAAGGCCTAAGCTTCCATTCTCACCTAACACATTAGTAAACCACTAACAATTTCAAAAAACAGATAGGGCCTCATCATCCCACTGAATTACCTGAAAAAACAGAAAAAAAAATCTTTTTTTCCATTAGCATTTAAGATCCATGGGCTTTACCTAATACAATAAAAATAAATTATAAAATAATAATTAAAATATTATTTCATAATAGAGACGTAATATGACAGCTAGAAGAGACAATAACATAAATAAATAACTTATATACAATCAAAATAATAATAATAGTATTAATATTAAGTAATAATATTTATTATTTTATTCCTATGTTCAAGTTCATAATAAAAAAATTAAAACTATTCAAGAATCTAAATCTTTAGTCTTTTTCAATCTAATTGAGTTTCATGACCTGTGAGAGATGATGAAACCAATTATTTTTTACATGTAAAAAAATCATATTACAATTGGAAAAATATACTACTATTTTATTACTAGTTCAAAGTTTATAATAAAAAAAATTAGAACTATTCAAGATTCTAAATCTTTAGTTGTTTTCAATCTAATTGAGTTTCACGATCAAACCACTTATTTTCTATATGTAAAAATATCATATTACAATTTGAAAATATACTACTATTTTGTTACTATGTTCAAGTTTATAATAAGAAATTAGAACTATTCAAGAATCTAAATCCTAGGTTTTTCAATCTAATTGAGTTTCCCGACTTGTGAGAGAGTGATCAAACAACTTATTTTTTATATGTAAAAAAGTCATATTAGAATTTGAAAAATACTACATAGAAATAGAGACAGACATCATATATTATACTTTTCTCTTAGAAAAATATTTTTGAGCTAAAAAATCTTTGTGAGAGATCAGTAAAAAAATGAATTTGACAGAGAGAGATAAATACATTATTTTTTCATAAGATAAGGTGGGTCATGAGAAGTTTTTGGACATGGGCGTGACGGTTTATGGTAAGAGAGGACGGAAGAGGTTTTTTCTAAAAAGTTATTTTGGGAAGGAGAGATTGAGAGATAGATTAAAGGAGAAAGAGATGAGTGAAATAGAGGAAATATTATAGGAGGGATTTAAGATGGGAGTTATCACATGGAGGCATTAATGCCTCTATACTATTATATTTTAAATGTTTTTTCTATAAACTATTTTAACACCAAATTTTGTACGCCGAATCTTCTATTAAACTCGCACTAATGAAAAATATAAAAACATAAATAAAATGACCGAAATAACTCTGAAAGTTTCAAAGGATATTTTGGTCATTAATTTTATCGAAAAATTATTTTTAATATTTTTTATAGGTGCGCCCCAATGATAAGATGACACGTACAAAATTTCATATTCATCAAATTTGTATAAAAAAAGCTAAAAATAAAATACTTTGAGACGTCGGATCTAAGATCAAACGGTGAGTGACTCTCTTGATCAAAATTGGACGGCTAGATGGTAGGGGAAGCATAGATCTTCTATGACGTAGGGAAAATATAGAAACCTTTCCCAATTGTAAGTAGTATAAGTTAGAGAAAATAAAAAAGAGTAGCACATAAAAAAAGAGTTAATATGGTAGAAAAAGATAAATAATGAGTTTCTTTATTACATGTTTTTTGGAGTTACTTCAAGATAGATAAAATAAAGAGAGAGAGAGAGAGAGAGAGAGAGAGAGAGAATCCGATGAGAGAGAGAGGTCTTTGAGAGGGAGAGATTTAGGAAAATAAATAGGAGAAAGATTTTATGAAAGAGGGGGAGAGAGATAGAAACGGTAGAGTGGAAACGATAGATGATATAAATATAGGAGAGAAAAGAGATTTTAAGAAAATAAATGAGAGAGAGATTTTAGAAAAGAAGGAAAGAGAGATAGAAAGGGTAAAAACGAAAACCATAGAGGATATAAATAAGAGAGTGACAAGAGAGAATTTAAAAAAGATGTAATGTAAGATATTTAAAGAAATATGTAAGAGAGAGACAAAGAGAATCGTGTGGGGTAGGGGAGAGGAGTTTTATTAAGAAAGAAAACATTGGTGTGGTGGGAGATTTATTAGCAATGAGGAAAGTTAGGACACGTGGCACAAAACAGGAGTAAGAGATTTAAGAAAAGGTGTAAGGGGAGGGAGAGAGAAGAGAAAATCATGTGGGTGGGGGGAAAGATTTATTAAGAAAGAGAAAAAATGGTATATATGGTACAAAAATAGGGGAAAGGAGAGAGAAAATCATCCAGGCAAAGGGAGAGATTTATTAAAAAAGAGAAAAAATGGAACCCTATGGTACAAAAATAGAGGGGGTATCATTCTCGCTTAATATATAACTAGTAATATGCACATGCATTGCATGTGATATTTTATATTAATCACTGAAACATATTATCATTGAAAAATATTTTCACTAAAAAATGTTCTTAGAGATTATTGAATTTATCCTCAAAATTGAATAAGGTTATGAAATAATTATGAACTTTTTAAACCATGTAAGAAATATATAATTAAAATATACTATATGTGATAAAATACGATTATAGGGAGACTAAAAAATTTTAAATGCTATTTTAAATAGAGGGATTAAGGTTTATATAGTACAAATGAAAAATAGTAAGAGAAAGCTAGAGGACATGGGATCAAAATTTATAATTAGAAAATCAAAATTACTCAAGTATCTCCCAAAAAATGATTTAGATCTTATATATAGTTCATCACATATTCCTTTACGAAAAATATAATATTGTAGTTACAAAAGTAATTTAATTTTCAAATAGTCATAAAAAATTTAAAATATAAAAATTATCATTAAATACATATAAAGGGAAAATTTGATATGATATAAATCGCTACATCGTTTAGCATAGGAATCATAAAGGAAAAATAACCATTTTTTTTAGCATTGATGATCAATGGGCCTTACAACAACAACAACTGTAAGTCATATGGTCCAAGGTCTATATGAACGTTGGATATCCCTGAGATCAGGGAACCGCTCGTTTTTATCAAAAACCCGTTGGAGAAATACAACGGTTACCCCTTCTTCTCCCTATAAAATGGGAACCCAGAGAGAGGATGAGAACAACAAGGAAAAGATGTACAATTACGTACAGTTTTTCTCTCTCTCTAAAAAGTGAAGGGATAAAAAATCTAGGCTCTGCGATCACCAAACTCATCGTACTCCTCTCTGATCTGGGGTTTGATTTCATCTATTTTCATTATCACTAGTATCAGAGCGATCAGGTTATTTAATTTTATTTTCTAGTTAATAAATGAAAAATTAAATAGGAAGAGATGAATCCAAAATTCATGACCATCCATGCTCAAGATACGGTTTCTTTCTTGATCGATAATATCTTTGTTTTGTTTGTATAGTTCGTTTTCTCTACTTGTTGCTAAAGCTTATTCTATCAAGGCCACAAAGCAAGTCTCTAAGAAGACTTTTTTATATATATTTTTTAACCTTGATGTGTGCTTATCTAAAAGTAGGTCCACCACATTACGTCATCATCATGCTAGCCTCGTGGCCCCCCCAAGTAGTTTATTGCGTCTTTATCACGTGCCCCTTGACTTACTTGGCCTAAGTGAGAGATTACTTGGGCGTGCCCCTTGGCTTGAGAGTTATTACTTGGACGTGCCCTTTGGTTTGAGAGAGAGTTTACTTGGGCGTTCCCCTTGGCTTGAGAGTTGCAATTTGAAAATTGGCAATTGCTTATATTAGTCCAACCTTTGCATTGTGTCTATAATTCATGCACCAGAAAAACCCTTTAGGCTCTTGTTTCCATCAATGTTTTCAAAAGGTTACTTTGGTTTTCTCTATTAATATTTTTTTAAAATATGTTTTTGATATTTTTTGAAGTTTTACCTATTTTTTATAAACACACGCTTAAAATTTCATGTGATTTGGATTTATAAAAAATAAAATAAAATTCAAACACTATCGGACTTCCGTGATCGTCAGATCGGCCCAGATTCAATCTGGGCCATTGGGCTCATATGTTCATATGAGCTAGTAGGCTAACCCCAACTTTTTCTATATATATATATATATATATTCTGTTAATAGCATATATATTTTAATTTAAGAGATTGCTTATAATTACATAAAGATATAAGACGACAGGCAGCAGCCGTATCTTTTTATCTACGAATGTAATTAACTTTTGGTGGATTATCTGTTATAGAGATACAATCACTCTGAACATATATCGCATCTTTGAATATATATTTTGTTGTCTTATATATTGCTTATATCTCTATTGTAAAAAAAGAAAGAAAAAAAAGAAGATTTATTTTGCTCATTTTTAGTATTGTTGATATTTAAATGCCCTTACTGTCTTGGTGGGACATAGAAATTGATTTGTCGAATCACATACCTGATATTTTCCGTTTTATTATAAGGGCTCACACACCCATGATATTGGTCATGCACCCCAAACAAATAAAATGATAGGGGAATTTATATTGTCTTTGATAACTGTAGTGTTTGGAAGCTTGCTTATTTCATCAATTTTTTTTTTAGCCATCACTTAATAGCTGATATTATTTATGAAATATTTGCAGCTCTCTCTATACATACATTGACCACATAACAAATATTTTGATGGCCTATTTAGCTTCTTTAGAACTATCTCACACATAACTTAGCAAATGGGCAGTTGTAATGGCTAAATTTTCTAGAGTTGAAAAATTGAAAGGAAATAATTTTGGCATGTGGAAGAGAAAGATGAAATATCTCCTCATCCAAGATAGAATAATATATGTACTAAGAAAAGATCCACTAGTGATAAACTAACAAAAGAAGAAAAGAAAAAGGTAGAAAAAATTTTAGAAGATGACCTCATAGCAAAAAAATTTATGTTAACTTTTATGCAATATGACCTTATTAAGGTTTTAGAACATCATGAAACATCAAAGAGCATGCTGGAGGCAATAAAAACTAAATATGACTCAACCTCTGAAACACACCTCCAATTGCTATTAGAGCAATATAACTCATTTAAGATGAAAGATGGTAATAATGTAGTGGAACATATAAACAAAATGCTTGTTATGGCTAAGGACTTAGCCATTATTGGGAATGAACTCACTGAGCGTATGCAAGTTTCCACAATCTTAAATAGCCTTCCACCTTCATGGAGGATGGTAATAATTGCACTTAGGTTGAATGCAAAATCTCTTACTTTAGGAGACCTACTTATGCAATTAGCCTTAGAGCAAGAGCATCTAAACAAAGATAAAAGAAGTGATCTCATGCTTGCTCATGGACCTCCCAAATCTAGCCAATTCAAACCTAACAACCAGAAATTTCAAGGGAAGTTTAATTAAATAAAAAATAGGTTAAAAAACATAAGAACTAAGCCCGACAACCAAGAATCTAAACTGGACCACCAAAATGCTTCTTATGTGGTTAGCCAGGTCACTTCAAGCACCTCTGCCAATGGAATAGAAACCCGCAAAATCCAAAGAATAGCATAAATGGAAACAAGAGGCGTGAAATTGTTTGTATGGTTTCTGAGTGTTTGATGGCAGACCATGACATCAAAGGGTGGTGGGTAGACGCAGGTGCTAATTGGCATATCACAAGCTCAAAAGGCTTCTTCAAGGACTTTAAAGAAATAAGAGATGGGGAAAAACGCATTTACATGGGAAACAACACTTATTCTGATGTATTAGGTATAGGAATTTGTAGGTTGTATGTAGGGACAATCGACCTTGTATTAATTGATGTATATTTCATCCCTTGTATAAGACGAAATATTGTATATGTCCCCTTACTCATTAGAAAGGGTTATGAAGTCCGTTTTCGATCATTGAAAGTATCAATCAGAAATCATGGAAAACATTTATGGTTGGGAACACTTGGTTGATGACCAAAACTTGTTCCTTTTTCATATAAATGAGAAAGGTGATAATAAAATTTTAACTTATTCTGGTTATATTGATTGTGTAATGGTTGTTGATGCATATACTTGGCATCTTAGGTTTGGCCACCTAAGAAAAGATAAAATAAATAGATTAATAAAGAAATGTCTTATTCCAAATCTAAATGATGTCGAATTTCCAACTTGTCAGCACTGCTTGTCCGAAAAAATGACTAGGAAATCATTCAGTAAAGGGGAGAGAGGTAATGAGTTATTGAATGTGATCCACTCAGACATTTGTGGACCCCTCAATATTATAACTCATAGAGAGATGTCATACTTCATCACTTTTATCAATGATTTTTCTAAATTTGGATATGTTCATCTAATCTACTATAAATCAGAAGCTTTAAAAAAATTAAAAATATATAAAAAAGGAAGTAGAAAACGAATTGGATAGGAACATCAAAGTTTTTAGAACTGATAGGGGAGGTGAATATACATGGAGCTTTCAATACTTATTGTCAAGAATATGGTATTAAAAGACATACTATTATGTCTTATACACCATAACAAAATGGAATAGCTGAAAGGCGTAATTGAACCCTTTTAGAAATGACTAGATCCATTATGGCTCATGCTAATATGCCTAAGACCTTTTGGGAAGAAGCAATAAGCACATCCATGTACATTCTTAATAGGGTTCCAATTAAGGCAATTTATTCTACGTTTTATGAACTGTGGACAGGTAAAAAACCTGATTTATCCAACTTAAAAAAGTGGGGGTTGACTGCCCATGTCCTAATTCCCTATCAACACAGAAATTTGTTGGAAAACAAAACTTTAATTTGTAATTTTATCGGATACCTCGAAGGATCAAAATGATATTGATTTTATCATAAAGATAAGGGACTCATTGAAAGTAGAGATGCTAAGTTCTTAGAAGATTTCATTGAAGAAAACCTACATGTAGTGAATGATGATAATTCACTTAATATCATAGATAACTTAGAACCACTACCTACAGTGGATATGGATAGCCCTAATCAACATGATGTTGAAGTACCTACACATCCATTGTTAAGTGGTCAAAAGACGTCAAGAGCTCCTCCATCATACCTTGATGATTTCTATGCCTATATGAGGGAGGAGACATATAACCTTATTGACCTAGATGAAATTTATGACCCTTTTGACTTCAATGATGCTATAAAGTCACAAGAATATCAAGAATGACTTAATTCCATGAGAGAAGAATTAGATTCTATAGAAAAAATAAAGTTTGGGATCTATGTGTTTTGCCATCAGATAGGAAACCGATAGGTTCTAAATAAGTACTTAAAAGGAAATTAAAATCTGATGGATCACTTGATAAATTTAAAGCTAGGTTAGTAGCCAAGGGTTTTACCCAAAGAAAGAGAGTCAACTATGTTGACACTTATTTCTCAGTTGCAACGTTTATATCCATTAGAATAATTTTAGCAATCGTTGTATATTATGACCTAGAACTTTACCAAATAGATGTAAAGACTGCATTCCTGAATGGTGAACTAGAGGAAACCAACGACATGAAACAACCTAAGGGCTTTATAATTAAAGTCCAAGAAAATAAAGTACACAAATTAAAGAAGTCTTTATATGGTTTAAAGCAACCTTCATGACAATGGTACTTAACATTTCATGATGTCATCCTACATATGGGATATGAAATAAATAGATTGGGTCTTTAAGAGTGAGAGTAAATTCACAATACTCTCATTATATGTAGATGATATCCTAATAGCTGGAAATGACTTAGAAATGATTGATAAGACTAAGTCATAACTTTCTGCTTGGTTTGAAATGAAGGATATGAGAGAAGCATCTTATTTCCTAGGTATAAAAATAACTAAAAATAGAAAATAAACAATGTTGTGATTGAGCCAAAAGAGATACCTTGACTCTGTTTTCAAAAGATTTAAAATGAAAAATTGTAAGCCATTGTCTACTCCTGTTGAAAAGGGAGCAAAATTGTCTAGGAATGACTGTCTAGTAGAAGAACAAAAAAAACCTAATGTTCCCTATGCACAAGCTATTGGTAGCTTGGTATATGCAATAAGATGTACAAGACCAGATTTGAGTTGTGTTGTAGGACTTGTTAATAGATATGCGCACCTCACTAGTGTCAGTCATGGTCATGTAATACTCTCAAAGTATGCCAAGTAATCATATAATAGTCACAGTATCCAACTACCAATGGGTGACCCATTGTGTAGTGGTCAATATCACATATGCTCACACATTCACAGTATGCCAACTGTTATATATCACCTCATGCGCACTCAGAAGTCACATATTTCAGTACAGTATACCCCACTACCAATGGAGGACCCATTGCGTAGTGGTCATATCACAAATATTAGTTTTATATATAACAGTGTCAGAATACTCGTTACCAATGGAGGACCCATTGCGTAGCGGTCAGTACCAAAAATAACAGAATCACAGTATTCATATAACAGAATCAGAGAGTATCAGTGTCACATAATGGCTGTGTTAATATCACAGAGTAGCAGTATCAGTATCACAGAATGATAATATCAATATCATGGAATGACAGTATCAGTCTCACAAATGCCAGTATCAACATCACACTTTAACAATATCATATTCACAAAATAACGGTGTCCATATCACAGAATGAGTGTTACAGCTACAATTTCAAGCTGTGACATCTTACCGTAAATAGGGTTATAAATTTTGATTTGTTTTAAATTTGAAGATGATTCTAAAACCAATTTTACACTAGACACACCTATCTTTCAAAGGGGATGTGGTTTCAAGAAAGTGGACCTCATTTGTCTTCTCAAAGGTTCAAAAGAATGGAGATATTTCATCTGAAATCTGTAGTGCAATGAAGGCAGTGACATGTCTTTAAAATTTACTCCATAACTCACAATCAAGAAGAAATT
Organism: Amborella trichopoda; assembly: GCF_000471905.2. Next base: position 4,330,296 of record NW_006494943.1, read on the forward strand.
CCAAAAAGTGCTAAACATGTGAATTTAACCTTACTTATGAACCATTCAAATGACAGTGGTTTGGAAGAAAATGGAGCCCTTTTTTGTTAGTCGGCATAAATTTTGAGTTTTATAAAAGCTGTCTACAGTGACATATTGTTACAATTAATCATATCACTCTCAAATTAGGGAGAATTTCTAAAAGTGCTGAACATGTGATTTCTAGCTTACTCAAAAATATTTCGTACGCAGTGGTTTGGAAGAAAATAGACCTCATCTGTTCGGTCAAAACCCTTGACATCAGAGACATCAGTTATGTGTTTTTACTAAAACTGTCTACAGTGATCTACTGGCATGTTTCGAATTATAACTTTATATAAATTAAGAATCAGAGCAAGATGTAAACATGAACATTAAAATAGACTCATAAATATTTCCAATGGCAGTGATTTTGTATCATTTGGACATCAACTGCTTAGTTAAACTCTCAGTACAACAGAAGCAACGTTCTTGAAAATTATCATAGTCAGCTAACAATGACATATATATACAAAACGAAGCATATCTTCCAAACTATAAATAACCTCAACTAGTCATAAACGCCACACACAAATAGACTCACAAATATTTCAAATGGTGGTGATTTTAGGTCAATTGGATATCATTTTCTTAGTCAAAATCTCATCACAAAAGCACGTAAATTCCCTGAAAAATCACAGTACAAATATGACACATTCCAAAGACTATTCTATAACTTCAAATCCATATAAGATAACAACAAGAAACCTTTTCTATCTTAAACTAAACTTACACAAGCATCATTTCACAGAATTTCAGGATCCACAAGAGTGATAACAGTACCCAACTTATCATACAAATACGACCGAATTGCTGGAAAAACAGAACACAAACATACATGCTTAACTTTAAGACTAATCCATGCTTTATTAATGCCTAAATCACACTTTATTCATGCTTAACTCATGGAAATTCATACTTAAATCTCATACTTTCATGCATAAAAATCATAGTTCATACTATGGATACATAATAACATAGTATACTTATCTTGTGCTTCAATGGTGATCTCATATCCTTCACACAACTCACTCTCCAAGCTTCTCCCAAAAGGCTCAAAGGGGCTGGAAATGCTAAGTGTTCAAGAGGGAGAATGAACATGGCATGTGAGAGAAAGGTTTTATGCTCCAAAGGTGAGAGGTGGCCTCATTGGTGCGTCAAGTGGCAGTCTCAAAGTCATGCAGCTAGTCAAGTGGTTGACAATTACTCACAAGTGGCAATCATGCATAGCATAAAAAGGTTCCCCGCTGGCATTCACGCACGGCGTTACACATTACATGGACGGTGATACCCCAATTCATGCACGGCATTACACCTGCGACGTTGCTCAACTACGCACGCAGCGATAGCCTATACGCACGTGGCGTTAGTCTTTCCTCTTACATGCATGGCGTTGGTCCATTTGCATGCTGCGTTTGCCCTCCACGTGCGCGACGTTGCTCCTCGACGTACACAACGTTACTCCTCCATGCGTGTGGCGTTTCTCCCTTATGCACGCCACGTTTTTCCCTTACGCATGCAGCCTTGCCTCCTACGCTCGCGGCGATAGCCCTTTACACTTATGGCGATGCCTCTGTTCACGCGCTGCGCTACCTCTTTTTCATTCGTGGTGATATCCTTATACACGTGGCGTTAGCCTTCTCCCATAGCACTGAGCGTGTGCTTCCTTTTCTCTACTGTCGTGAGTGTTGAAGTCTAGAAAATTGGGGTCCTTACATCATCCCCCCACTTAAAAAGGATTTTGTCCCCAAAATCATACTTATGAGAACCAACAATCAGGGTAGGGCACCCACACATCCACTACTATCTCATACAATTATCTATAGCCTCATACAATTATCTATAGCCTCATCTCTAGAAATCACACGGTCATATCTTACACACAGTGTCATGCACTAACCATTCAGATGCCTTAGCATTTCAGACCTTCCATCAATCCATTCAACCATTGCTACCAAGTGGACACTCTCATAAACATAGATCAAGCCATTCAACTCTGAGCAATCTCATCAATTCAGCCACTACCAGCTGACGATCAGTATGAGGTGCTAATTAGGTCCGACAATACTCACAAAGCGGCACCTTATCAATATCAATCGTGTGATGCACTCAAGGCACGAACCACAAAATCACAAAATCACAAAGTCATAACACTAGGTCCAGCAATACACTCAAAGTAGGCATCTCACTATAATTAAATATAAGGTCAGGTCCTGCTACAAACCCGTAGCAGGCTTTCCATCGATATCTATTACAATAGTCAGGTCCTACAATACTCTCAAAGTAGGCACCCTATCAGTATTAATCACAATAGTTGAGTCTTATAATATGCTCAAAGTAGGCACCCTATCAGTATCAATCACAATAGTCGGGTCCAACAATACGCTCATAGTAGGCACCCTATCAGTGTCAATCACGACCATGTAATACTCTCAAAGCATGTGCCAATGAATCACAAAGTCGGGCCCTACAATACGCTCAATGTAGGCACCACGATATAATCACAATATCAGGTCCTGCAATGTGCTCAAAACAGGCACCCTACAATCTCGGTCGTGGTCATGTAATACGCTCAAAGCATGCACCACAGAATCACAAAGTCGGGCCCTATAATACGCTCAAAGCAGGCACCATGGTACAATCACAATATCAGGTCCCATAATACCCTCAAAGTAAGCACCCTACAATCTCGATCATGGTCATGCAATACGCTCAAAGTAAGCACCCTACAATCTCGGTCGTGGTCATGCAATATGCTCAAAGCATGCACCACAGAATCACAAAGCCGGGCCCAACAATAAGCTCAAAGTAGGCACCTTACCATCATCACAAAGTCAGCCCCTGCAATACTCTCAAAGCAGGCACCTAACTATCACAAGGTCAGGCCTTACAATATGCTCAAAGTAGGCACCTTACCATCATCACAAAGTCAAGCTCTACAATACGCTCAAAGCAGGCACCTAACTATCACAAGGTCATGCCCTACAATATGCTCATAGTAGACACCTTACCATCATCACGAAGTCAAGCTCAACAATACGCTCAAGGCAGGCACCTAACTATCACAAGGTCAGGCCCTACAATACG
>NW_006494943.1:4344893-4411505 GCF_000471905.2 Amborella trichopoda
AATCATAGCTAAGTTCCTATTTTTAAATGAAAAATATGGGAGAAGCCTCACATATATTTGGCATTAAGATAACAAGAGATAGAAGTTTGAAACTTCTACGTTTATCTCAAGAAAATTATTTAAAAAGTACTTTAAAGATATTTAAGATGAAAAATTGCAAGCTCATAGATACACAAGTTTGTAAAGGTATAAAATTATCAAAGAAAATGTGTTCATTAAATGATAGTGACAAAGCTGAAATAGAAAGAATTCCATATGCTCAAGCTGTAGGATGCATAAATTATGTCATGTTGTGTACAAGACCTGATTTAAGTCATGCATATGATCCTGTAAGTAGATTTTAGAGTAATCTTGGGATAACTCATTGGCAAGCCGTAAAAAGGATACTCAGATATATTCAGAAAACAAAAAATTATAAGTTGTGCTTCCAAGCTAACAACTTAGAGGTTACTAGGTACTCTGATGCAGATTTTGCAGGAGACCTAGATGATAGAAAATCAACCTCAAGATTGTATTCCTCTTTGGAGGTGGATGTGTTTTTTTGTCTAGCAAGAAACAAAGTTGTGTAGCTCGGTATACTATGGAAGCCAAGTATATTGCTTATATTGCTACAACTTATGTTGTCTGGATTAAACGCTTCATAAATGATTTAAAGTTGGATATAGCCAACAGACCTATTAAAATTTTTTGTGATGATCAGGTCGCTATCTCATCAAATAGAAATGAAGCTTATACTTTCAAAGGTAAGCATATTGAAATTGATTATCATTATATTTATGATATTATTGAAAAGAATGAAATAATTGTAAGTTATTTGCCATCTTCATATATGATTGCAGACCCTTTAAAAAAGGGATTGAGTGCAGAAATATTATCAAAGCATGTAGCTTTGATAGGACTTAAAAATATTTAAATCAAGAACTCCCAAATGGGATATTTTTTTTGATGTCTTGATCATGAGAAGAAAAGCCACATTAGAGTGAAAAACCCCATGACATGAGTTTGGATATTTTTTGTTATGAAATGTATAACCGCTCTAGCGTGAAAAGCCTCATGACAATGATATGTTCATTAAGTGGTATTATATCAATATATCTGACCCTCATGGCCAAGTTGGAGATGTTGGTACGTATGGGTGGCCATGGGGCTTTCATACATGCTATTTTTTCTCTCTTTAATCTTTATCATAAATATTATGTTTATCACTAGATAAGGGCCCTTCTTAGAGAGAGAAAGTCCCGTTATATATTTAACCGTGATATAACCACCCACATCCCAGGACTACGGGGCCACGTTTCTCAGAGTTTTAAAGAGAAAGCCAAACGTTGAAGAACGGCCTCCTCTATCCCTCTATAAATAAGCCTTTCATGGCCATGGAGAGGCATATACAGAGAAGCTTCGAGTTCTTACTGTTCAGGAAAATCCTCCACTGTACGATCCTCAGTCTCACGACACTACCCCTAATCCTGAGAATTTAGGGATCCATCTCTTCTCTCATAATCTAACACCATCCCAGTAGCACAAATGAGAAAGTCGAATAAGGTGTGGCGTCGGTCACTGTTGCATGTAAATTTAAGATATGGATAAGGATTTAAAAGTGGATAAACTTCACATTAGAGACAAGCCTACTATTACACAAATTTTCATAGTTGTTTCGACTTTACTAAGAATTTTTTCTTTTTAGGGGTGCTTCACGAGTAGGATAGGAACTTGGAATCAATCAAGGCGAAACCAGAATCCAAACTTAACCAAGTACTCACCTCTCCCTTGCTATAGTATTCCCATGTTCTTGATATGAGCAAATGTTCCAATAACATATATTGTTACTTATCTTACACACTTATCTCATTCTATATCAGAGGTTTACTTTAAGTCTTTGATAGTGTAACCTTTCCTTTCAACGTAGAGGCCGATTATTTAAGTTAATATTAATCGGTGATTCGTTTCTCGAGTTCCCAAGCAACAAGATTCTCACACCTTTGCTTGATAGGAAACCAACTACGTGTTGGGATGTTTCCATATTATGAGGCATCGAAAATATGCAGCACCAATAGTAGAAGTTGAAAAATAGCATTTGTAAGTAAGAAAAGATATAGATCGCCTACTTGAACCAAGCACAATGATCAGAGTCAAGGCCCAAATCAGGCTGAGTAGTTGATTGATTCTCCCTGAGACTTAAAAGACATGCTGCTGGGTTGCATGAAATTGAACTAAAACTGAAGAGTTCTTAAATTATTAAGTGAATGATTTTAAGATTTTAGGACCAGGTGCCTAATGGTGACCTAAATGTTAGTCATGACTAAAATCTCTAGGGTTTTTGGCTTGGCTAGGATTTGGGTGTTGGAGGATGAAGGTTTTCTGGCCAATCCTAAGCTTCCTGGAATACTGTGTTTAGGGCTAGGGTTAGCAGGGGGGTCAAATTAGATAAAGATTTAGGGCAGTTGGGTAGCCAAGGAGGCTAGAGGTCTCATGAAAAACTACCTCTTTAGGTCAAATGAGGATATTTACAAACACATCTAACCCAATCTACTGTCCATCAAAAACAGGGTTGATCTAGACCCTCCATTTGGAGAAGACATAAATGTGTTCTTCATAGAGTTCATTTGTGCTAGCTCAAAATCTCAGCCGGATAGTGTCCAACTTTGATTAATACTGCATGTGCTAAAGGTCTAAGATCTATTGGGGGTGAGAAACTCTAATTTGAGGGCTTGATAGTCATTTCCTAAATCATTGCCTAAAAATGATTTTTTCTCTCCTAGTGTTTCAATTCACTTTGCCAACATTTGCTCATGAATTTTAGGTATAGAATTCATGAATTGGACAAAAAAAGATATATATATTCCTACCTAGATTTGGATTGAACTATTTATAATTAGGTATTCCATGCAAACTTCCCTAATTTTGAAATATTATACAAAACTTCTCCGTCTAGAGGCTTGGAACAGGATTCAGAAGCTTCTAGAAACCATCTGGCCAAAGAAGATCGAACTTCGCCGCACATGGCAGAGAAGACAATGTAACATGCGTAGGGGATACGCCAGCTCCACATGGTGTATCCAAAATTGCGGTATGGGGTTCATTTGGCACAAAATGATCATAGATAGAGGGCTAGGGGTATGACTTGATTTTCAATAGCTTTTTCCAACATTTTTTAGGCTCAAAGGTGTGTCACAGGGCATCATGGTTCCGAATTCTAGAGTGCTGGGTGATGTTTGGGTTTTGGACAATTCTGGGGTTTTAGGACCAAGGGTCAGAGCCTAGATGCTTAGGAATAGTGCCTTCAATTCTTAATCAAGATTGAAAATTGTCATCCCTAAGTCATTAGTCTAATGAAATGATGCAATGGAGAGAATTAATAGCTAAAATACAAGAAATAACTGTTAACTTGTTATCTGAGTCTCTCTCCATCTCCAACAATCATTTCATCAGAATGTTCCCAATAGACTGAAGTTTTCCATGTCGAAGCAAAAGCCTGCATATGAACCATTTTGCTTGGGTAGCTTAGCATGGATTCATTCTGGGATATGGGATTTCAATTGTTAAACATCAAACCAATGAAACCAATGCCCAAATCGACGAAAAGTAAAAAATTGGCATCTCCCCTACTCATATTGGGCATAAAAGTACCCTCCTAATAGCATCTTCAAGTACCTCTTTAAAGTTCAACCCCATTAGGTTGTACTTCCTTTCAAGTTGATTCTGGAATTCCTAAAGGCACTTAGATGGTTTCATGATTTCCTTTATCGAGCACCCCCCACTTTTCTTTCTTTGGTTTTCAAGTTGAATTTTCCATGTTGCAATTTTGGTTCCAAACATACACTAAAGCATCCATTTCAGCACCTAACAAACATTCCTATTCACTGTGGGTACCTCCATATCTACTCTTGTATCTGGATTTTAAGGTACCCACAGCAAACATGAGAGTTTGTTAGGTGCCCACAGTGAATAGGAAAGTTTTTTTCATTTTTCTTATTATTAGTTTTACTTTTCTAAAAAGTTTACTCACAACATCATAGGAAATCACATTGCCACATGATAAGGTATAAAGGGGATAAAAATGCATGTAAATGCAACAGTGTATGTGTGGGGAGATCTCTCATGAATATTACCTTAGGACAACAAAAGGAGTACATATTTTCTTTACAAAAGGTTCTGACCTACTTGTTGCAACCTCGAGGTTGTAGTGACCTACTTGTTGTAACCTTGAGGTTATAGTGAAGCATGTTCACCAAAAAAAATGGTAAAGAAATCCAAGTTTCCCTACACTTTTGAACTCTTGTTGTGCCATAAACCAAAGAGACGAGTAATCAATTTTTAGAACAATTATGTGGAGATATATGTAATTTAACTATGCAAGCCTAAGCCTAACACAAGAATAAACAAGTAAACTTCAAATATTTCAAACAACAATTTAATGTTGCAATCAGCATGTGTTCCATAAAAGGCATCTTAATAAGCTTTTATCTCATTATGGGAGAGGGATCTAAGTTGTGTCCTGTCAACCTTCCTTCATCTAAGCGGCCTTCAAAATAGGGAAATCATGAATATGAAAAAAAAATTGAAAGAGATAAGGATAAACTTTTTAAATATACTTTTAAAAAACAACAAATAAAAAATAAAAAAGATAATACAAAAAGGTGGAAGGAAGATGTGGTGGTCCTCGCATACCAAACGAGCATGATGGACCATCATCAATATTAACATTAAAAAAGATTTTGAAACTCTAAAATTTTTAAATAAAAATTAACATAAAAAGGGTTCAAAACATCAAAATTACCATTAAAAAGTTTACTTTGTAATTTCTATTTTACAGGTCGCTCCCAAAAAATTATCAAGAAAAATTCCCAAGTTGCCCTGGATTCAAAACCCTAGATTTCTCTAATTTGACCCACCCTAAACAACTAAGGTAATCCCATCATTTGGCTGTATTCATTTACGCTGGCTAAATTATTGATATCACCTCAGTTTGGGTACTGAGCAGGGGTAATTCATGTATTTTTTTTACAAGGTACTCGAGTTGATAAAAATTGAAAAGAAATGGTAATGAGGTTCAATGATTCCTTAAATTTTTTTCTTTGTTATTTTTAACAAGGTTCTCAAATTCAACTAGGCGCCAAATCTTTATAACATAGCTTACACTTATCCATTTCAAACTTTTCCATTACTCTTTGGCAGTAAATTGTTTAGGAAAGTTGAATGGTTCAATTTGCTCTATTTCTTGTTATCTTGATTCCCAATACATATAAAACTTTCCCTAGATCTTTCATATCAAAGGGTCGTGAAAAGAATTCTTTTGTTTCTAAAAGAAGGGCCATTGAGCTACTAAATATTAGCATATCATCCACGTGTAGTGATAAAACTATAACATCACTCCCACTACTTGAAAATGTAGATCGTAGGTTTGTTGGGTTGAATTGAGAAAATGGCCAAAGGTTCTGAAGCTCAGCGAGTGGAGTACCATACAACCCAATTGTACCTACCAAATGATCCTAAGTTCCCTATTTGAATGTTTTGTTGGATTCTAAACTGAGTGAATTTTGTTTAATAATATTTTAAAATATTTTATAATGATTTTTTAAAATTTCTAAGAATTTTATTATGAGTAAAAGTTGATTCTAAAATTTATTTGCATAAAATTCCACCTAAAGACACCCACGTATGTGAGCATACCACGTAAATGGCCAATGTATGCCACGTGCGGGCCTTACATAGGATGCCACGCCACTTCCATGTGCATAAGACATGGACAATCCAAGTGGCATGTGAGGCCCTTGTTTGAATGAGCCACATAGTGTGGATAAGTGTGTTGTGCAAAATTAGGATTTGCGTGCACAAGAGTGAGTATAGGAAATATATTTTTTAAATATTATCTATATTCTTGAAGTTGCCAACTAATAGCTTTTTAAGGTAAAATATGCTTTATGTATGTTGGAATTCCTATTTGTTTAATGAAGAGGTTTATGACATCCTATGGCACCATGTGTAAGATAATGTCTAATGTGAAAATGACTGTTCATTAAGCTCTTGAAAATATTTTCCCAAGAGACAAAGTACTGGGACACCACACATATTGATTCTGAAATCAATGGATAAAATTGAGTTTTGATAAAATTAACGGTAATAAAAGGCATCCAAAGACATTATGGTTTACAAGCCTAAAATGAGAATAATGAAGTTTGGAGGACAATTTTGGAAATTTGTAATAATAGTGATTAAATCTCACCCATCCTATATTAGCCACATAAGGTGTTAAGCAACATCAGGATAAAAACCTCTCTCAACCCTTGGATAATTTGTTTGATGGCTAAGATTCAATCTAGGGTTAAAATCATATTTGAACCACCTATAGAAGCTCATTATCCCTAACATCCATTACACTTAGAACATCTCAATAGAGGTATGTGAGCACGTATGGGATGCCCCACTCGAGCCTTCTTTCTTTCTTGCCTTACCTATTTTAAATGAATGAAGAAGTGCATAGTGCTGTGTTTTGAGAGTCGCCATAATGGATGACTCTGAGTCCATTAAGATGCAACCTTTATTAGAAGCCTTCTATATCTTCAAGCTCCTTTTCTTTGCTTGCTGTAAATACATACTAATAGAACTTAAGATTGTTCCCTTAGTTATCTTTAGCTCATATTTCAAGTTGCTTGCTCACTAGTCCTTCATTGTTCCATTTGCACTCATTGACTATATTTTCTATCATCGTTTCGAATCCATTTTTATTGGCACTTCCTTGCTATAACTCTCAAAGTTCTTGAGCCCAAAATTAGTGAGCTTAAGTCCTCCTTATCGTTCCAAAAGTGCTATTTTATGAGTGCTGTCATTTCCATTTTGTTCAAAGCACCAATCTAGTTTTATTGCATCCATCACTCTCCAAACTAGACCTTTCATTGTCTCAATCCACCACGTGTTGAGCTTTCCCCCATTTTTCCCGAATGTGGTTCATTTTAGGCCCTCTTCTCATTGATTTTTCACAGAGCATTATGCACCCATTAGTATGGAATGATTTCATTATGATGGATGCTTCCCATCTAGATTGAATCTAAGCCTAATTGTCTTGCTCTATCATAAAAAAAGTTGTAACAAGGGTTATGTTAACAAGGGTTATGTCCAAGTCTGTAGGGTCATCCCGACAACATGAGATAATTTCAAACGACTTCACATGCCATTAGACTGATTGCATATGTTTGTATTTGAGATTTAGTCCATATGAGTGCTTGCATTCTAAGTTCTTGCGTAGATTCATGAGCAATAGCTGCAAATTGTATGTATCAAGTGTAACATGAGTTGTATTCAATAAAAGTTTTGTTTTTTTATACTTTGGACTCATCTTCTATACGATACAATGAGTATGTCTCTTGAAAACTATTGCCCCCATTTACTTTTAATACAAGAAGATCATAATCATTCTTACCCCCCATATTTCAAATCGGATGGTTGTGAGTGTGTCATAGACTGCATTTATAATTTAAAAAAGTATTTCTCGAACTTTACACGTACCCTAAGCCATCCAATTTGATATCCAATTTCTAGGAACAGTTATGAACTCCTTGTAACAAAGATAAATGGTCTTATAGTATACAATTCTTAAAAAGATCGGGCCTCAAAATCTTTTACCGAAAAAAAACTAAAACACTGCTGTCTGTTTTGCATGATTAGGTAATTTCTTTTCGGGGTCGTAATCACAAAGAATTAAGGAAAAACGCAAAATGCTGCACTCTCGATCCCATTCCCATGTGATACATAAAATTTGAAGGGGGAAATGAACAATCCAATGACTCAAATGAATAAGAAATAATTTGTGAAAATAAGTTCCAAGTCAAACAGCAATAATTCACCCCTGAAAGCAATAAAAACTTGATTAAGTTGCAAGTCATTCATATTGGGAACAAAGTGGAGTGAGGAAACCATTTATTCAATTTATTTTATAGTGGAAGATTGAATGGAGATGGCCTCATCAAGGCTGTAAAGATTGGGTCTGGCTGGGAGAGCTACAGCATCTGCAGCAGCCTCCATTTGGGGCAGGGCTGCAACACACACATGCAGGACAAAAGACAGATCCCTGCCTTGTTGGCCTTCCATTTATCACTTCTGAAAACCCAACATGAAACATCATCATCAAAAGCATTTTATGAATCTATGGAAATACACAAAAGAAAATTCTCATGGTGCAAGTAATCTAATGTTCAAGATTAAGAAAATGCCCTTAGTGAGAAAAATAAAGAAAAGATGATGAAAATGCATATAAAACCAAAAAAGTAAAAGGCGGCGTTGTGGTGTCTTGAGCAAAATAGATGATGACCATTTTGTGCTTTTGGATCGCAATGTCATGGAAACCTTATGTTTTCTATGACTATATAGCATAATTAGGTTGAATTCATCGCTTCTGATTTTGCTACAATTGCAGCACTATCTCACGTTCAAATCTGAAACCTGAGAACATTGTATCCAACACGGGGTGGAAAAGGGGTCGGGATCGGGATCGGGATCGGGGTGGTAGCACCCCACACCTTAGTAGCCATGGTTTCCATTTCCACAACTGACACCATCTAACATTTTCAAAAAGCTACCTCCTAATCCACTATCTTCCCCATTGAATTACCCAACAAACAAAAAAAACCTACCCGTGGTGGGGGAAAATGGCCAGGCCTAGCCTGAACCTAATCCCTGTAGGGCCGGCCCAAGACTGTCTAAGCCCGAATTAGCCCAAGAAGGCTTGGCCCAGGCCCGGCTCTAGCCTTGACAAGGCATGGTCAGGTTCGGCCCTGCCAAAATGCAAAAAAACAAAGAGAAGACAAATAAAGGAAAAAAATAAGGGAAATAAAGGGCTAGGCAGAGCTTGACAAACGGGGCCGGCGCTATAATGGTCCTGGCGTAAGCCTAGACCCGGCCTGGTCCTATATCAGGCCATAGTTGCCTGCCCGTGGACCGGCACTTGAGCCATATTTTATGGTTGCTATCGTCCGGCTGGGCATTGCCAGAAAAAATCAAAATTTGTAGCTAAAGGAGATATGCTTACCCTGGGTCATGCGTGCGGCAGTAGCAAGAGGAGACAGGGAGCACAAGAAAAGAAGTAGTAAAAGAGCTGCCAGAGCATGCTGCATGCCTCTCTTGCTTGCCATCTCTCTTATTTTTCACTTACAATTTGTTATGACACAAGAGAAGCTCTCCTATTTGTATTTGTAGGATAATCGAGCAGAGAGGAAGATCGGATGGGTTGACTTTGAGGGATTATTTAATGGGTGCGGTTTCTGTAGAGCCGAGGTTCTAAACAATCAAAGTAAAACACACCTTCAAATAGTATCAAGAAATGTGGTTTCCATACTGAAAATCTTTGTGATAACTTTAAAATATATTTTCATTTTTAATTATAAAATTTAAAGTTTAAAAAATAGCATAGATCGAGCAGATTTATGAAAATTTGATAATAAAAAATTGACAGTCCAAAAATACATTACAAAATTCATTATTTCAAAAACTTGAAATTCATTTTTTTCTTATGTCCATACAATTTGATGATATTTGGACATCAAAACAACTTATTATAGTGAAACTTTTAAAGTAGGTTTTAATTTGATTATTTAGAGCCTCGGCTCTATCTAAACTTTTTCCATATTTAATTGTCAGAAAAGCGAGCATTTATGGTGCCGTATGGTCTCAAGTTTGAAAACTGAATCTAATTTTGGTGAAGCCTGTGGTTGTGTAGCCGTATTTTTTGACCTGAATTTAACACAGCTTATGCTTCAAAGGTTTAACGCGTTGCGTGTGCGCACTGCTACGTCGGCCATCCACCATTCGTTGTCGTCAACAGAGGGTAGAGATGGGCCACTATTTGTTTCTTGTTTTTTTGTTTTTGGATAATTCAGTGGTAGGAATCAAACTTGAGATGCGGTGCTACTAATCATTCGAGTCAAAGCCCAATTCCTAAGGGCACTGTTCTTTTGAGAGACTTAAAACATATTATCCAGTCCCTTTGATAGGCATCCATTGCTAAAGATTTGTGAGGAGGCAGGGCCGACTTAAAAACTGGGGGTTTGGGCATGGTCACATGAGTAAGCCTCTTGAAAAGTCGCATGTGCAATTTAACGGTCACTGGAGGCCAATGTTATGAAATTCGCTTCCTTTGGCTAAAGATGCCGAAGCTTTTGAATTTTAGGCACAATCCGAAGCGAAGCTAAGCCTAGTAATGCAGCTTTGGTCAGATTTGAGTATGCTTCGGATCTGTTTCAACTAACAAAGAAATAGCTATATAAAAGCTTTTTTTTTTTTTCCATTATTTGTATATATTTTTTTATATATAAATATCTAATTTATTTATATTGATTTTGTTTTATTTATAAAAATTCCAAAGTCTTTCTCTCAATCGGCCGAAACACCGAATTACGTCATATTTTTACCAAACCGAAAAAGACTCCGAAGTGAATCTGACAACATTGCTCGAGGCCTTCCATAAATGGCCACTTCTTGGCCTTTCACGAAAGCTCTAGCTCCCTTTCAAAATTGCAAACTCAGTCATGGCCTTCAAAAGGGAAAATTCCTTAATGAGCATTGACATTCACAACATCCAAATGACCATCTCTCTTTGAGAAGTTTATGACAATAAAATTTGAGATAACAAACCCTTTTTGGTTCTGTACGGAACATACCCAAAAGGATGATAAATTTGCTCCTTTTCAAGATACAAAAATTAATTGTTCTTCTGCCTTTAAAACAATTGCAATACTAAATGATATAAGGGAAATTGTTTCATGAATATGCAGCCTAACGTATAAAGCATCCATCTTAAAGATGGATGCAAATAGGTGGTTCATCTAAAAACAATTGTAACTAATGATCCAAATATTTTTTTAATATAATTATTATTACTAGTTTTCAAATTTTTTTTCATATTCATGATTTCCATGTTAAGGATTATATATTCACTAAAAATTGAGTTCAAAATATATTTAAAAAGTATATTTATTGCCAAGCCCACATTTCTACATTTTGAAGGCCTCATGACAATGATATGCTCATAAATATTAAACCCACTAAGTGGTATAAACTTTATGATATTTTAATGTATCTAGCCCTTATGACCAAGTGGGAGATATAGATATGTATGATTGGCCACGGGGCCTAACATGTTCCATATTTCTCTCTTTTATTATTTATCTTAATGATTTAATATTTACCACTAAAAATAAGGGTTTCTTAGAGAGAATAAGTCATTTAACAGATAGATGATAACTATACATCTCCCAGGAATTGTGGGCCACATTTTTCAGAGATTCCAAAAGAAAACCGAACGTTGGAGAACAACCTCCTCCATCCCTCTATAACAAGGCCTTTCGTGACCATAGAGAAGCATATACATAGAAGTTATCTTTGAGTTCTTATTGTTCTGGAAAAACCTGACATCTACGATCCACAGTCTCACGACATTAGTTTCGACTCTTGGGAATTTGGTAGGTCCTTCTCTTCTCTCGATATTTCAACAAACCATCCTCTCTTCAAGAAAGAGGCATTGAGGTGAAGCATGTTGACCACTCCAACCAGACGGGGGATGTTAGAGGACTGGGAATCTAAGGGTCTTGGTGGCTTCAGAAACTAAGTGAGAGGTGGGGGTCTTATTAAAATGTTTTGTTCCCTAGTCACTCTTTGTTAGTTGCTTGAGAAAAGAATTTCGATGAAAGTAATCAAGAAGGAAATACTTGACACATAGATAGTTAACTTGAGATACTAGCAAGAGAACAATAGAAGATCCTTTGTACATATTTTGAACTTTATTGTTCTTCCTCCTTATTGTAACTAATTAAATAGATGTGTTTCATTCCTCCATCGTAGAGGAAGTGGACGTAATTAAAGAGATAAATACAAGTCCAGCTAAGGTTGTTGTAGTGGTGAACAGGGAGATCTTGGCAAGATTCCTACTCCTCATGAAGCCTTTCCATTGTGATGACCATTGCATAACTTTTCCTAATACAGGACCCTACCAAAAGAAGCCTTGGCTATTATCAGTTTAATATGCAATTTTCTCATACACAACGATTTCCTCATGGCAATAGAAATATAGCAAGTATTTTCCGATCTGGAGCTGGACCCACACATCTGGGTTCCCGCACGGTCATCCGACCCGATGAGATCGAGGCCCAACCACCCATTTGCAGCCACAGTTCAATGTAGTTTCATTGGACTCTAATACCTGAGGAAGATATGTGGTCTTATTATCCAAGATCGAGAAATCAAGATAGTAAATAACATGAATCATATATATAGAGAATTTGACAAAAGTTTCCTGGTCATTTGACCATAAAGGATTGTCAATCCAAATAATCAGTAACAATAAGGAAAATTTTGATCTTTCCTATAACAAATTAACAATAAAATTATAGTTCCACTCAAAGAGAGAGCACAAAGCACCTGTGAATTTGCAAAGGTGATAATTACAAATGCAATAATGTCATTTAATTCGTTTTGACAATCAAACAGCTTCTAGAGAAAATATTATTTTAGGAGTCAAAACCTCTTACAAAATAATTAAAGAGACTCCAAAGATCTTTTGTTTTTAATATTCATTTTACCCCAAGTTTCTCCTCAAAAAGTATATTTAAACTTTTCAAATTTTCTTTATTTAGTGTTGGGAACCCTAACCAAGTTGGAGAATTTCAATCATTCTTACTTACCCTAAACAAGTAAGACCCGTCATTTGGTTGGGGCCTCTTAGAAGAGAAATGCCCCTGCTGGTTTAGGTTTCCTAACCCTGAACCTGGGCTATTTTAGCATGTTTAGGTTTGCTAACCCCTAAATAATATCTCATTTATCAGCTCATTGATAAGGTCACCCACAAAATTTGCATATCCTTCAGTAATTGATCCTTCCGTGGGCTCATTTTACAAAGGAAAGGAAACTTTTATGTGCAGCGGTAGTTACATTTAATACATATATCATTGTTGCCACCAACTGTCTCATCTAAATAAACGGTTAGGAAAGTTTTAGTCTTAATGTCATATGCCTAACAATATACTATTTTTATTTTCTTATATAAATCATCTTAATATGAAGTTTATGGCACATCCACTCCTTACGAGGCACATCTACAAAAATTAAAAAATAGTTATGATAAAATAAAATAACAAAAACACATCTACAAATTGCCAAAAATATGTTTTCTTAGGTGTGCCTTTATGAGAAGTGGGCATGCCTCAAATTTTATGTGAAAATGATTTTATAAAAAACAAATCTAAAAGGAAATATTCTAAGCTTTCCAATCAAATAGGGCTTACAACAGGCCGAGCCTAGGCCAGGCTGGGCCAAGCCTATGATCAAAGATTAGATGCTCAAACCCTAACTTATGACATTATGAGTAAAGTTATTCTTGCAGTCCATTCAAATCCTAGTTCTTTAGGGCTGATCGAATTGGCCAGGTCGACCTGATTGGGCTACGCCTGACCCATTACTAAGCCTATGATTAAGATGAGATCCTCAAGAAAGCTAACGTTGACAGGCTTGGCCTGAAGCCCAATAACTGATCATGTTATGACGGGCCCGGAGCCCATATATACCAATTAAGATATTCAATACATTATAGAACTTTGTAAAAAAAAGGGAGAAATAACTAAGAAATTGAAAATAACTAAACCCCCACCACATCCACTAGACTTGTAATTGATCACACTTGGAAAATTATTAGAAACTTAGCAACTAACAATTGACACTTGAATCGATAGTCATTAAGCAGCAACACCAAGTTTGATGGGAGGATGCATGAATTCTCCATTCAACATGGCCTTGGCAATGAACTCATAAGCGGCTTCTGTGAGATGTAGGCCATCCCAATCGGCATATTGGGCCGGATATGTGCAAGCTTTGACCCGGGGACTTCCACACGTCTTTGTTATGTCGAAGTTGTAAGGCCCTCCACCTCCACAGCATGCAAAAAGAACTCTCTCCTTTGGAAATCCTAGGTTCATGGTCATAAAGAGCATTGGTCAAATCAGGGATTGATATTTTTATGAATTTTGAGTTTTTCCTATGGTTTCAACTTCCAACTTTGGGGATGGAAATTAATTTTGTAATTTGTAGAAGTAGATATTATGGCAAAAGATTATTTTCCTTTTGTGAGAGAGAGGGAGCAATGTCTTCAAACTCGGCTCGGGCCAGCGCCGATGGACTCGGTGAAGTAATGTAGAGGACCCATAAAGCCTTCGAAGTTTTTAAAAATAAAAAATTATAAAAAATAAAATAAATTTTTTGAAAGTTTGAAACAGAAAAAACTAATTTAAATGAGCTAAAAAAAGTAAAACATAGATATAGAAAAGTTTGATTTGCGGTTTGACATTTTAGAAAATAAAAATAAAAAAAAAGGAAGAAAATAAAAAAAATAGAGCATATGACAAAAAAAACTCGGCAAACATCATTAAAAAATATTAATTATATAAATAATTGTAATACATTGATCTCAGTAATTCATATGAAATTTTTTTTACGTTTCGTAGCATGCCCAAGTTGTTCATGGGCACTCAGCTCAAGAAGGGGCCAAGTCTGAGTAACTCACGGAAGTTTGAGTGCACTCCGCAAGTAGTTAAACATCGTGAGAGAAAGATAGGCCATTTTGCTAGAGAAATATAACACACTTGCTATGTGTGCCATGCACGATACAAATATATACATACATGCAAAAATATATATACATCATTATAATGAAACAAACATTTTTAAAAAAATCATGTTTGCGGCATTTGTATGAACTCAAAAATTCCACACACTTTCTCTTCATCCTATTAATTAATTCCAAAAAATATATTTCAAATTGGATCTTAGATATGATCAAAGTGAGTCCCCCCAAACATTAAATCTAGACCATCCATTTGTTAAATTTTATGATCTAGGCCTTTAAAAACTCAAAATCATTTTTTTCTTCTTTAATATTGTTCGCCTGATGATAATAAAGTAATCTAAAAAATCTATAAAGGGAAAATCTTTCTAAGGTCTAAATCTAGGTGTCTCACCAAAATGGACAGCCCGAATTAATTAGGCTAGAAAATACTTTATAGGGTGCATTTTTTATTTTCTCTTTTTGGTGATTGTTTATTAAAATTAAAAGAGTGTATATTTAAAAATTCCAGTCAAATAAATGAACCCTACGTGAATTTTGAAGATTATTTCATTATATTTCTATATGAAATCACGCTACAAAGAAAGAGAGCAATGTCCAATATGTAGCCTAAAAAGTGGTGGTAGACTATTTTAAGATTTAAGGAGTGCGGATAATGGAAAATTAAATTATAGTTTATATACTAAGGAATATTTCACTAATTATTTTAAATAAAAAAATATCTCACTAATTATTCATTCTTAAAAGAAAATTTATTACAAGGAAAACATTTCATACGCCCTTGGACGGCTATATTGGTTTGCCAACCCTCCATTTTGGGGTTTTAAAAAATAAAAGAAAATGTTAACGATGGGAATAGAGGGTGGGACGTTATGTTGAGGTAGGTTTTAGGGCCATTTACTTATGGGTGTTTGCTTGGTGCCTTGATACATGCATTCTCTTTAGTGTAATGAAAAATCCCATGAATTGAATATAACAATAAAATATTTTACGGAAAAGTATAGAATGAGATTATTTACCTTTGGTACAAGGTGGTCACAAATAATGTTGATTATTGAATGAGAAATTTGGTGGCTGCATTTATTCCATTGACCAAGCTCAAACTTCCAAAGAAATTTTTTCGAATGTTATGACACACCCAAGCTATCAAATTTCACATCGGATGATTATAAATAATTGTGACCACCTTGTATCAAAGGTAAATGGTCTCTTTGTATACAATCCCATATTTTATTGGGAAAATGACCTTTACCCTCCTCCCCAAAACTTTCATCCCTATTAGCCCTTTGGGTTCACCAAAATCCCTTGAACCCCCTGAAATTTGAAAGTTCGATACTGTTAGCCCACTAATTGTGTTTTTATCTATTTTTTTAAAAATTCGATTTTTTTTTATTTTATAAAATTTTTCGTTCTCTTTCTCTTCTGTTGCCTAAAACCAATCTTACCCCCGTGGATCCCACTCTATAAATTTAGACATACAAAAAATAATAATTTTTTATTTAGCATTATGACCTATTTTACAATTATATCAATATCGTTTGAACTTGAAAATTGATTAATCAAGATATTTGTTACTATTGTTGATGGTTATTATTATTTATTTATTAAAAAATTTATTAAGATACTTATAAGAGATAAAATATTTAACAATAAATTATTGTTGTTATTATAGTTATTAATTAATTATAAGTCATTATCATCAATAAAATTTATATAACAAGTTATAAAAAAAATATGGATGACTAATGTATGGGTTTGGCATTTTGTATAACAACAAGATCAAATTTGTAAAAAGAAAAAAATATATATAATTAAAAGGATATTGGTTCCAAAGTTTAAAACTTGAGGGGATGCAAGAAATTTTGGTTAACCGAAAGGGTTACTAGCAATGAAAATTTCAACGAGGTAGATAGAGGTTATTTTCCCTATTTATTTTGGCATTCAATAAGCACAAGTCGTCCATATATGAGAGGGCATATCTTACCCTTTAAGGCTTCAAATCAATTTTACATTTTAAATTGTACATGTGATAATGAGGAAATCTACAACATTTGGGGTGAAACTCGACCCCCTAGATCCTCAATGTAAATTCTTTCCTTAAATGATGGCCTCTATTCACTTCACTAGTTCTTAAATATGCCAATTTTTAGCTTCTTTATTCAAATTTTGGAAAAATATCTTCTTATATCTTATTTTTAGATTTCATTTATTGATAAACTCAAAGTTTGAAAAGATATCTTCTAAGCTCATGTCTACTTTAAACTTATTTTTTAATCTAAACAAATATGAAAAAGACATACTCTTTCTAAACCCAATCATTTCTCTCTCTTCACTTATATACTTCAAACTTCTCTCTTTCTCTCTCTTACAATGTCTCTCACTCTCTCTCTTCTCGTGCTTCTCCAAGCACCTCTCTCGATAACCTCTCATTTCTATGAAGCCCTTCTCTCTCTCTTTCTCTCTCTCTCTCTCTCTAGAGGTTTGGAATGATGGCCTTTAGAAAAGCCGTGTCTTTTAAGATTTGTTTGGCCTAAAAAAACAAGTTTAAATTAGCTCAGGGGGTTAGAAGAAATAAAATCTATAATTTTTATATCTCAAGATATCTTTTAAAACTCTAAGTATATTTTGAAATAAAACCTAAAAATAGAAAATATGACGATATTTGCTTTTAAATTTTTATTTTAATGATCTTATCTATTGGACTAAAAGTATGAGCGTAACGTTTTAGGCAAAAACGTTGCCACTAAGGCCCCCAAAATGGAGAATGGTGAATACCATTATTATGGTATTAAAGAGCTATTCAATATGGTTTTCTTGGAGTTTGTGACGCGCTTCCCAATGATTGGTTGTTTAGGTAAAAAAAATGACACTCTCTCTACTCACCTTATATGGTGGAGCACAGATATTTATCATATGAGATATTGTGCAATTTCATAATTTACAATTGAATAATGATATCATACTTGAGTTCTTATGCCATGTTCCTATAGGAGCCTATTCCCTCGGGTGATAAAGCTACTTAAAATGGTTTTTTTGGGTCTGGAAAATTGGGATCCACTGAGAATCACCACATGCTTATATTAAAAAATGACTTTCATTTTAAGTTCTTTAACACTTTGATTTAGTTATCAAACAATTGGACGGTCTACATTTAATTTTACGATGTTATTTTTTATAAAAAGTATATAATTATGATCATCTTGTACCAAATAGACCATTTACCTTTGGTACATGATGGTCATAATTAATCTTGACCATTAGATGTGAAATAAGGTGACGGCATTTATTCCACTGATTAATTTCAAAGTTAAAAATAAATTATCTTGAACTTTGTGATACACCCAAACTATCAATTCACATCGAACTGTTATAAGTAATGGTGACCTGATTGTACTAAAGATAAATGGTTTAACTCTATTTTTTAAAGCTAACAGAGAGTGCAATTGAAATATTTTCCTTTAGTTCAAAGTCTGTCGCTATGTTGAGGACGGTACATCCCCAAAACTTGGGATCCTAGTTTTTTCAAAATATGTCACTATGTTGAAAATGGTACATCCCCAAAACTTGAGATCCTAATATTACTCTTATATTGAGATTTATCTGAGGGAGTAAATGGACAATATGATCCTAAAGGAGCACAAAAACTTTTGACATCTTAACAAGGATATTCTTAAGAGATGGGTCCCTAAACCTGACTCGTCCCCGCCATATAAAAATGGAAATAAAGTAAAAAAGCAGGAAACATAGTTCCAAAAAAAAAAAACGAATTGTAGAGAGATAGAAGTACCAAAGAGTGTTGGGGTTTCAACAAAGCGCATAGACATGTTGTAGTTATCAGCATAGATGATTGTGGCCTTGGGAAACCTCTTTCTTAATGCTTGGATTCCATCTTGGAGCTTTGAGTTGTAGTAGCTTGCAAATTCATTGAAACGGATTAGACATCCAGTGCTTGGTTCATATTCATCCTTGTTGTTTGTCTGAAAAACTGTGAGATAAAGAGTGGAGCACCCAGTCGGGAAGTTACCCGGCACGACAAGAGTTTTCGCACCCAGACGGATCAACACCTGCATTATTCAAACATTGTTCATAACCAGCAAACAACAATAAAAAACGTTAAAAATGAATTTTAAAGGACAAAGGATAATTCCAATGGAATGTACAAAGATGCAAGGTGCAGTGGTGTGTCTCTTCCTTGCCTAAAGATACTTCTGTTTTGAAGGAAGGCCCTTAGGATTGGCTATTAACACACATAAGGACTAATTTTTTGCCCTTGCAATTATTTTGCTAATTGACTCATAAATCACATTGCAAGGGCTAATGACTATGAAAATCGGTGACGACATAGCAAATGATTTTCAAGGATAGGATAACAGAAGTTGAAATACTAGATTGTATTATTAGATACCTCTCCAAATAAATTTTGGAAGGCTTAGCTTAAGTGTTCTAAGATCTTTAAAAGGGTAGGAACTGGAAGCTATCAAGACCTTTAGATTTATTAAAACTCATCATCATCATCATCATCATCATAGCTTTTTCTCAATTAATTAGGATCGGTAACGGTAGATTTATTAAAACTAAGTCTCACAATAGTAGAAATGATCATTTCGACATCGATTTTCTTCTTATATTGTTGTTTTCCTCCTTGATGACTTGCATATTGAATGACAAACAGGTTTTAAGTGTGATGGACTAGATTTATCCTATGAAGTTGTGGTAAATTCTAGTGGCTGCATCCTGTTAGCACTTAATAAATGTTGCATCTATGCTTTTAAGCTTAGAGATAGTAGTAATACACTTTGCTGAAGTAGAATTCAGGATAGTTGTCTTTTCTTTTTTTATTTCCTCCCAAGTTCGGATTACCTTTAAAAGAAACAAAATTCAAGCGGTATAGGAAATTGTATTACTCTTTTCTTTTGAGAGAGCTCTCAAAAAGGAAAGAGTAATACACTTTTTTATCTTATTTGAATTTTTTTTCTATTAAACTTTAGCTATTTGTTTTGGTGAATTTTTAGATCAAGAGTTAAATGTGCCCAAAATCAATTTCTTTTTTCTCTTTTGTGTTGTCCATCAAGTATTTTCTGTGATCAACCCCACAATTGAGGTTAAATAAATTTTGTTTGGACCAGGCTTTTGAAGGTGACGTACCTAGGCACGTCTGAAAAAAGGCGTATGCAAGTATTCCCATATATATACAAGCTCCATCAAAACACTCATCTTAGAGATGGATTTGGGCCTAAAATATTACAGGTTGACAATTTATACTAACGTGGTCCCAGTTTGAAAAAAAAAAAAGGATTTTGAAACCTAGAAGCAAAAAATTTTAAACCCTATTTTGGACCATTCATCATCATTCATTTTAGTTCGTTGCAAATCATCATGGATGCATTTTTTAGCTAAAAATCATGGATCTAAAACTGATGTATGTCCAAAGTGACTTAAGATATGTTTCTGATCGTAATTTCATCTCAAAAATGGAAGTTTGGAAGGAAGTTATATTTGAATTAGACATCAATGTATCTAGAGTGACAACCTAGGATGTGTTTTCATCCTAAGATTATTTCTCATATGAAATTTTTGAAGGGGACTGCATTTGAATTGGACCTCCATGTACCTAGAGAACCTTAGGTTGCATAGCCTTCTCTAAATGAAAGCTTGTAACAAGACCTCATAGGACCTCATTTACTTTTTGGTGCAAGACAGTTGAAATTAATTTTAACCATTAGATGTGAAATTGGATGATTGTATTTATTCTTTTGACTAAGCTTAAAATTCAAAAAAAAAAATTTCGAACTTTGTGAGGATTACATAATTTCTCTTCAAGAGACGTACCGAAACAGCTTCAGTGATGGCCTTAATAACATCAGGTACATAAGTTCTAGCTTCATGTAAACTCCTGGCCTGTAGTAAGGGATAATTGAAGTCATTCCCCCCAATCTCCCCAACTAGAAACAATGAATTCTTGAGATACCTTTTACAGTCTTCACCTCAAAAGCATCAACAAAGCCAGGAAAGCCATTAATTATGAGATGAGAGAGATAGTAGTCAATAGTTTATGGTGGAGAGAGAGAGGGAGAGAGGTCTTACCAGTGCCTGGATGGCACAATGAAGGCAGGAACTGTTGGAACCATTCTAGTTGGACACTAAGAGATTTGTTTGTCCACAGCAACCCCATACCTCTGCTTTCAAAATACGAGTAACTGAGAGCCGTGGCTCCGGCGACTGCGAAGTTCATACCCTTCCGAAAATCCTTCTTACTTTTCGACTTTGAAAGATAAGGAGGCAGGAAAGGGAGCCCCAAGGCCTCAGCTATTTACAGTTACCAAATGACAGTTACCATCCATGTTGGTGTTTTACTGAGCATAAAAATGTAACACAAAGGACATCTTTGTTTCTTGTGAAAGTGCTTTCAAAGGGCTCTAAGAAAGTTTATTCATTGGGAGTGCTTCTATAAGGTGGCAACAGGCTGAGCATGGCTGGCACAAGCCCAGCCCCGACCCGACCCTAGAGGTCTGGCCCTACTCAGCCCAGACCGAACCAAAAAGAGAAACCATCAGACATGACCGCTAATCCCGGCTTGGCCGGGATGACAAGGCCTTAGTTTCTAGCCCATGGTAGATTTAGTGCCAGCCACCCGTGAACTTTTTCTAAAAGAACTGAGAAACCGTTTTCACCCTCAAATAAATAGATGTGATCCCGCTCTCTCAAAAAATACTACTGAGTACTGAGAAAGAATGGGAACGTGCTTTACATTATTTTCCAGTGCTAGGAGCGACCTTTTTTCTTTTTTCTTGTTTTCTTTTTTTTTTTTTTTGTAAAAAATTACGAAAGGCCCTTAAAAAATAATGAAAAATACTGGATGCTCCATTTATAACTGAAAATTACAAAAAAAAATCGGTCAACACATGATATTTGTTTTTCAAAATTATCCCTTAATCCGATGATGGCATCATCGTACCCCATTTTAATTTTTTATTTTTTCATTTAGTGCAACAATAACTACCAGCTTTGCGTAAAACAAGTATAGAGAAGTATGAAAAGCGTTGGTGGAGTGCAAAAGAACTTAGAGATTCATTTCCCAAAGAGTTCTTTTCCACAAAAACAAACGCTGCGCCTAAAGCTGCACAATATAACATGCGTGAGGAAAGAAAAATAAAGAAGAGAGAAATTACCAAAGAAGTCTACGATTAAACGGCCATCAGAGCATCGACCGGTCGGTTTTTTGAAGAATGTTTGGCCATAGGGAGGGTTTGCTATCCCTATAAACGGATTGTCCCCCGAGAGGAGAAGGTTGCCGGTATCGGAAATCGAATCGCCAAAGCTGAACAAAGAGCTGTAGCGCCCTGTTTTCGAAGCAAAGGCAAGGCCATGGAGAGAGAAAAGTAAGAGAAAGAAGGTCAGAAAAGAAGGGAAAACCATCTCAGAATAGATGGGGTGGGCTGTTTGGGTGTTTGAATATAAAGAGAGGGAACCAACTTTTCCCACTCCTAATTAATTTGAGGCGTCAATGCATTGGGAAAAAGAAAATGAAATTCTTTTGGGTGAAAGAGCACCATGCTTTCTCACTCCTAATTAATTTTTGAGGCTTCGATTAAATGAGAGAGCATGAGGTGAAAACAGGAAGGCTCTTTCAAAGGAAAATCAAGGACGATAGTACCACGCTTTATCTTTTAAACCCACTAGTTTCCAGTTCGGGCAGTGGTTTCATACAACAGTCGTAGAGTAATATAATGCAATAATTTTCAAAAATTATATTAGAGCTATTTGTTTGATTTAAATTTTAAGATATACACTCTTTTCTTTCTAATGAATAATCATAACAAAGAAAAGTTTGAAAACGCAACCTAAAAAGTATTTTTTTAGCCCAATTGATGTAGGCCGTTCATTTTGGTGAAATGCTTAAATCTAAGCCTTAAAATGATCTTTTCTTTTCTTTTTTTTTTCAAATTTTTAGATAATTCTATTATCATTACATTAACAATACTAAAAAAGAAAAAAATGATTTTGCATTCATAAAGACCTAGATCTTGTTTATCAAATGGATGGTCTATATTCATTGTTAGAGGAGACTCATTTTTACCATTCATAGAATGTAAATTAATTTATTTATTTTATATTGACTATTGAGATAAAGAGAGTGTGTGCAAAATTTTGAATGTTATAAATACCACAAACATTATTTTTTAGAAGTTTAATTGTATTATACTATGATACAATCATTGCATGAAATCACTCCAAATTAGTTTTATCTATTGAGAAAAGAGAGAAAGAGATGATTGTGATGCTCAATGTGGAGCAGATACAAAAGTCTTTTATATTTTTTGCAATTAAAAGAATGACAAAAGGCATGTTGTTCTCATGGGAAAATACTGTCTACCCGCTCCTTCGGGTAAACTTTAAGCTAGAAAGTACGTTTTGACTCCAAATTTTGAGGTTTTAACTTTTTAAACCTACAGACCAACTTCCAAAAATGAGAAATTCATATCAAACATCCACGTGCCAAAAAAAAAACATCGTCCCAAAATTAAACCAGGGCATCTAATCTTGAGAGGGCACCATCTAAGTATCGAAGAACCGAAAATCATGGTTCTAAGGTGGATCCCAAAACTTCATATCAAAAAACTTCTCCCAAGTAACTCTTTTGCTTAAGGGAGTTAATGTACAATATGTTTATGTTAGAGCATACTACACCTGTTTTTAAAAAATATTATTATTTTTAATTTTTATATTCAAGTCTTTTTTGTGGTAGTTTATTTTTCCTAAATACCTCCGGGTTTGGTACTTGAACTTTCTCTTTTAAAAAGAATGAGCGGGCACTTGAAATAGTTGTATAGTTTTATTGAGAAAATATACAATTAGACCAGGTCACAATTAATCTTGACCATTAGATGTGAAATTGGGTGGCTGCATCTAATCCATTAACCAAGCTCAAAGTTTAAAAAAAAAAAATTTCAAACTTTGTGACCCGCCCAAGCTATTAGATCTCATATCAGATGATAATAAGTAATTGTAATCTCCTTGTACCAAAGGCAAATAGTCCCATTGTATATAATCCTATTTTCATGTAGGTAAAAATATGATGAAGTATTGAGCCTTTCTTTATTTTTAAGCAAATAATGGGTTTAGCACCACTTTCTTTAAGTGCATGTGTATTATGCTCCTAGAGCAATATATTACAAACCGCTCTCTTATGAAAAGAGCTACTTAGGACAACTTTTTAGGTTTGGAATTTTGGGATCCACCCAAATATCACATGATAATTATTTTTAAGGAAAAGAGGAAAAAATGTATAAACCTCCTATTTATAATTGTAATTTCAAATAAAGCCTTGGATCCAAACAAAGCTCATGGTCCCCTTACCTTTTCCACTGCCCAAATTGCAATATGCATTTTTTTACTTTTTCCTTTTCTTTTTTAATTTTAATATCCCCATCATCCAAGTAAATTTTGAGATGATACATTTACCCTTCTTGTAAGGTTCAAGAGATAAGAGAGATTGAAGATTCAAGAGATGTTGAAAGAGAGATTGGGTGGGTAGGTGGCTGGGTGGGTTGGGGGGGTAGATAATGAGGTCAATCGAAAAATAATAATAGCATAAATACTGTCATTTGCATTATGAAAAAGATTTGGAAGGGGTTAGACATTATTTTCTTTTAATTTAGATGGGTTCTTGAGTCTTTTCATGGACCCAATGGTTTATTTAAGATTATAATTATAAGAAGTGGGGTGTATGTCTCTTTTCAGGAGACATATATAGAGTATTTTTTAGGCATGTATAGAGTGTGTTTAGAAGACAACGTTTAGTTATATGGGTGCGGTTTGTATTAAGCCTAGGC
Organism: Amborella trichopoda; assembly: GCF_000471905.2. The sequence continues at coordinate 4,369,326 of NW_006494943.1, forward strand.
TCTAAACAATCAAATTAGAGCCTATCTTCAAATAGTGTTGAGAAATGCGGTTTCAATACTAAAATTTTTTGTGATAGTATTAAAATATATTTTCATCTTTATTTATAAAGTTTAAAACTTCAAAAATAGTGTAGATCAATTGATCTATGAAAACTTGAAAATCTTGAAAATTGACGGTCCAAAAATGCGTTACAAAATACACTATTTCTAAAACTTGAAATCCATTTTTTTCTCATGGCCTCTTGATGTTGAGATGATCAATTTAAAGATATTTGAGCATCAAAACCAACTCTTCTAATGAATTTTTTGAGGTAGGCTCTGAATTGATTGTTTAGAGCCTCCGCTCTATATAAACTTTTCCCTAGTTATATATCCCAACAGACTAAACTTTAAGAAAATATTCTTTTTAAATGGATTGTGCATGTGCCTAAAAGATAATGAACAAATATAGAACACAGATTGTCTAAATTTTCAACCATCTGTTCTAAGTGTTTAAGAACACAAAATCCAATTTTATACTTGTTCTTATATTCGTCAAGTGATTTTTAGGTGGATCTCTAAGTCTTAAATATAAAAAAGGATGTGGTTTTTAGAGGCCTAGTCCTCAATAAAGCCTCATCTCAAAACCTTGCCTGGAAAACACTTCGGGCGTGGAAAACTACATCAATGGCTATAAAATCTATTTATGCTACCGATAATGAAATTTGTAGGTCAAAAAATGGTAGATGTCATAGATATGTGAATACATAAAAATGGAAAGCCTATATAATGCTTTTATAATATATATATTATTTTTAGGGTTTGAAATCCTAATTTTTTTTTCAAGATCAAGACGATCAATTTTAAGGCTTCCCAATGCCAAAACTACAATTTTTGGTGAGATTTAAGATGTGGCTTTACTTTTTTTCATAAGGCCTAAGCCTTGTTTCAATCTTTTCTTACAAAAGGTTGTGGTTTCTATAAGTCCTAGGCCCTCATGGGTAAAAAGTAAAGCCTCACCTCAAAATCTCGTTGGAAAATACTTTGGCCAAGAGCAACCCCTATGGTGGCTATAAAATCTATTTTCACTATCAAAAGTCAAATTTGTAGCTCAAAAACTGGTACAGATCTCACATATTTGTAAACACCTGAAAAATGGACGGCCTAGATAATGCGTTACAATATACATTATTTTTTGGGCTTCAAAATCCTAATTTTTTTTCGCATTCATAATTATCAAGGTTGAGATAATCAATTAAAGTTTTATGATACCAAAATTAGAGTTTTTTTATGAGATTTAAGATGCAACATTACTTATTTTCATAAGCATATGTCCTCTTTTAACCTTTTTCCTACAAAAAGGATTTAGTTCCTAAGAGGTGTAAGCTTTATGAAAAATAATAAAACCTCACCTCAAAATCTCGTCGGGAAAACACTCGAGACATGGGAACCCCTACGATTACTATAAAATCTATTTTTGCCACTGATAAAGAATTTGTAGCTGAAAGATGGCACAAATCTTGTCGATCTATGAACACCTGAAAATAAACGGTCTAGATACATTATTACAATAAATACTATTTTGAGAGCTAAAAACCCTAATTTTTTCACATTCATAATGATCAAGAACGAGATGATGAATTTTATGATTTTTTATGCTATAATTTTTAGTGAGATTTAATGTGCAGAACTTATTTTCGTAACGCCTAGGCCCCGTTTTAACCGTTTTTCTAGGATGTGTTTCTCTAAGGCATAGGCCTTATCCTAAGTATCTCATTTTGCCAAAGGGACTAAGTGTGTAATATTGCTCACACGAGTGTATAGACTTAAAAAAAAGTGATTACGCATCTTTACTTATGCTAAACCTTCATTTTTTTAAAAAATATTTTTTTATCTTTTACTTCTTTTTTTTTTTTTTTTTTTTTATTTTCTGTTTATCGTGAGATCCAAAAATTAAAAATATTAATTGTAGTATAGAGTCTCTATCTTTCCTATCTTTCAACCACTTAGACATTTTTTATTATTCATTTTTTATCCAAAAAAATACTAAATAACACCCTCTTAACAACTTTTTTCTTTTCTATTAATTTCATCATCATCTATCTCTCGAAGCACCATCTCTCTCAAATCACCGTCTTTCTCTCAAATCACCTTATATTTCTCTCTCAAAACTCCATATCCATCTCTCGCTCTCTCATACCTAATGTTGCAGAAAAATTTACCTCTACATCGTCTCTCTTCTCTCTCTCTCTAAAATACTGTGCTTCAATCTAGCTCCTTTTACAGCTCCAATATACCACAAATTCTCTCTAAGAAATTCCACAGACCTGAAGCCCTATTGTGCTGTAGCAGCCCCAACCAGCCGATCATTTGGAGGATACAAAATCGAGCCTCAAACACCTACATCCATATATTTCTTCTTTCTAGCGGTTGAACTCCATTTTAAAAAGGTTTTAACTCAAATACCCAAATCGTAGATCCCCAATCTAAGTGTTATTATTGATGGATCTAAATTCTAAGTCACATTTGAATTTGCCTTTTCAAAATCACAGATGAGGAGTATGATGGTAGACCAAATCACATGTTCACTATTAACTAATCAATCAACTGCAAGTTTATATTCAACGATGTAACATACATGAAGTTCATATCGAATACTAATGATTAACTTGTATGCAGTGCTAACAAAAATCAAGTGATGCATCATAATTTCTAATGAACACCGATCAAATTGCTTTACATGCCGCTGCATATTTACATTAAATGGACGAGCTCTTCTCTTATCAGCAGCCAACCAGAGGAAACCACTCAATGGGGCAGCCAAATCTTCATCACCAAGAAAGAGTTATATCCTCTTATGCCAAAGTCAGGAACCTTAGAATCTTGCAGGGTGCTCAGTACATAACATTGGGTCTTGAATCTCTAAATTTGCAATATGCATATTTAGTTGGCGTGCTTGTGCGCATTTAACCAGAAGAAGAATAAGAAGCAGAACCACCATTTATCTCCATCCCTATCCATGCATGAAAACAGAATTCAATCAATCACAAAGTTTAGCTTTTCATCCAGCAAGGTTGTTCCTATGTTCCACAGAACTGGTTGCAATCTTTGAGCTAAGTATACTTTGCTTGCACAATCGGCTATGTTTGAGGCTCGATTTTGTGCCCTCCAAATGATTGGTGGATTGGGGCTACAACAGGGCCATAGGGCTTCAGATCAATGGGTTTTTTTAGAGGGAGTTTGTGGTATATTGGGCTGCAAAAGGGGCTAGATAGAGACCTGGTGTTTTTAGAGAGAGAAAAGAGAGACGATGTAGAGAGGGAAACTTCTCTAGAACAATGGGTAATTGAGAGAGTTTTGAGAGAGAGAGAAAGTGATTTGAGAGAGAGAGACTGTGATTTGAGAGATAGAGGGTCAATTAACGGTAAAAAAAAAAGAATTGTTGAGAGAAGGTGTCATTTTAATATTTTTTGAAGTAAAAAATAGATGATCAAAAGGATTCGAAATAGAAAAGATAAGAGATTCTATATTACCTGTAATATTTTCAATTATTCGGTCTTATGATAAATAAAAATTAAAAATATGATAAATAGAAATTAAAAATATGAGATAATGAGATATTTTTTCTTTTTTTTTCGGGTTGGATAGTGGTGGACACAACCCCATATCTAATTACCCCATTGTTGTTTCTAATCATGTTAATGCCACCAACTTGAACCTTCAAAAACTAACTCCCAATCAATTTAAAAAAAAAAAAAGTAGGGGCCTCTCTTTCCCACTGAATTACTCAAAAAAAATATTTTTACTTAAAAGTTGAAGTACGAATACATCAAGTGCTAAACTCATGTTTTAACTAGAAAACAAAAAGAATTTAGCACTTCATATGTCGAACTCAAACCCGTTTTTGATTAAAAGGAAAAAATTTTGAGTTCAGCACTACAAGTGGCATGTTCAGAGCTAATATGAGAGATAAAAATACGACGTAAAAGGGAAATTGAGCATAAAAAATAAAAAAAAAATAAAAAGAAAAAAGAACTTTTAAAATTCTGCAAAATATGGATGTCTTTTTTTTGAGTAAATTTATCTAGTTATTAAAATATTAAATCTTTCCTTGAAATATCTGCCTTCTTTCACTGATAGGATAAGGTCGGTTTTTATTTTACTCCGAAAGTGGTTTTCTACCTACTATTTAAGTTGTTTGTAGCATTTAAGACTTACAAACTGCAGTGAATGCTTGTTTAAGTTGTTTGTAGCATTTAAGACTTACAAACTGCTGTCAATGCTTGTTTTGGAGACGGTAAGAGGATGCTTGTAATAATTGAAAGGCTATAAATTCCCTATAAATATATGGTGAGTTTTCTCTAAGTTGGGGAGTAGCATTTAAGACTCACAACCACGTCCATTGTTACAGGGGCCTTGCATTATTGCAAAGATCCTTTAGAATATCGAACGACACGAAAATATTTTCAATTGCACACGGAAAATTTAACTAGGGCTTCATAATTGTTTTGCTAGGTAGTTCAATGGGGAAGCGGTTGCTTACTTGTGGTAGCAACGAAATCTAGAAGTCACGTTGTGGCGCCTGTCCCTGACCACCTAACCTTGAGCCCATTCTTATGTCCTTTTGTAATTTTTCATAAGGCCCTTGCCCTTTGTCCCAAAGTCTTTTTTTTTTCTTTCTTTTTTCGCTCCTCCCTTAACAGTGTCACTACCATCTGAGGTGATTTCACTGTAGCCACCCAAAAGTTTGTAAAAAATAGGTGCAAATATAACTTTATTTTCCTTTAAAATAGCACCAAAACCCAAATGTTGGTGCATCTAATTCAATGCAATTTTATTTCACTGGGATAAGATAGTTATAGCAAGGCAATGGCCCCATGAATTTTATAAGAAAATAGAAGATGGGTGTAAGGCATTTGCCCCATACGTCCTTTATGCTCACAATGATGTTGCCCTTCAATGCAAATAATGCTGGGGTGCGGCTCTCAACCATGTATTCCAAGAGATGATTCTACCTGGAGGGTAGGTAAAAATTGATTGATCATGAATATATTTGAGGTAAATATGAGTTTTTCCACTATTTGAATTGAATCCGGTTATCTATAGCTTAAGCTCAAGGAGCTAGGGTTTTGAGGCAATGCTCGTTTCCTCGAATCGTGTAAAACGACTTAGAAAGTAGGGGTGTGAGACCCAAGTCCAAGTCTTGGTCTGCTTTTAGATCATGGTGGGTTGAGACTGAATCCAAAAGTGTGGACCCAACCAATTAATGGGTCGGGTCTCGAACTAGGTCGACCCTACTCAACTCAAACCGGATAAGTTGAGGGTCTTATTAGCTCTCTTTAACCACTCTTCTTTTAAAGACTCACCCATCCACCATATTTTACCATTGAAACCATGTGGGACAAAAACTCTAATAATTATTTTCAGAAAAGTCTTAAAAATGCCTATAGGTAAATTTGAATAGTATTTCACCCATTGAAAACCCACAACGGCTCTATAACAACCATGGCGGAATCCCATTTTTTCTTGCGTGAAAAAACCTGCGACGGACATGCTATGCCTGTGGCGGTCTGCCATCCAAAAAATCAGACAGTGCCGAATCTATAGGTAAAAATAATGTTCATTTTCGCCCATAAGTGCTACGTAGTCTCTTCCATTGTTCTTTCTATATGTCCTCGTCCACGTCATCACATTTCACTCCCTAAGCACTACGGAACTCCATCTCTCGTAGTCCTCTAGATATTTGAGCTCCATCCTCTCACCTAGCTATTATCTCTCATCCTCTTATTCTTTCTCTTCTTCCGTCTGCTTCTCTTTCACTCCTTCGTCACTACAAGTTGAGACCTAACCCTCAAGGGGTTTCTCAGTCTTGAAGCTCAAAACTGTTTAATACACCTTGGTTTACTTTGTTCCCAAACCAGTCCCTCAATGCTGGTGCCTCTTCCTCAGTTTTCTTGCTAACAAGTGTAAACTGAGCCACCATGCCTGAATATCCTTGGAGGATTAACTAGAAGCAACAAATACTCCTTTTCCTGTTTGTTTGAGTGAGTTTTGTACTCCCCTACTTTATACCCAGTATGCTCTCAAAAGGATCTAGACCATGAAAATATGGCATTTTCGTCAATGTGATGGTCGCCTCACCTGTTGGAAGTAAGAAAGTATATGAGATTTTTGCTTAAACCTCTCGAAGAAGGTTTAAATTGAAATTTAACATGAGAATTTGTTATAGACCTCACTCAGATTGAGGTGATGTTATTACAAGTGAAGTTCTCCCCATGTAAAAGATAGGTCAAAACGATGCTGAATGTAAGAGAATGCATTCCAAGATGGCCCATGAAGTAAACCTTCTAAAACCCCCTTTTTTGTCATTTCTAAATTGTGAACATCAAATTTCTTTTCTTTTCTTTTTTTTCTTTTTCGGAATGTTAACATGTATATATTCATTAAGAAAAATGCGTACAGGATTGCAATACAAAGTTGGAGTCAAAATATTAAAGTTATTAACCACCAAAGAATTAGGTTTTGAGTACCACTCCTCCCTAAAGCATCTGCCTCCTTATCAGTCTCCCACAAACAATGTGATAACTGAATTCCTTCCACAACAATTATTTCTTGAATTCATTCGTAAGCATTAAATGCCTCCACGGAATCCGAAATCTATCCCCACTCCAATTTATTACCTTCAATGAATCTCTCACTACTATTGTAGGACCACTAAAAGAAGATAACAGTCTTAAACCCTATAACAAGGATTTGATTTCAGCTTCCTTAGCAGTAGCTTCCCCACCGAACCCGAATATGTCAATAGAAATGCTCCTCTGATCTCTTGCAAGACACCCCCAATGCCTACTAATCAAAGGTCACTTAAAGAGCTCCCATAAAAATTAAGCTTAATTACCTAAAAGTCGCGGGTCCTATGCCCACTCTTTTCTATGTAATTACACCAAAATTGAGATCTGAGGTATGTCATCATCCCACTTAGCAATCTTGTATTCATGAGCTTTAGCTGAGATCGTGAACATTGATTTCCAGAAGCAATTTCATAGACATTCATAAGATATCACAGGAAATATGAATTTCATTGAAAATATTCTCAATCAATGTTAGTTGAATCAAAAAGGTTCATCAGCTGCTCAAGCAAATTGGAAATTGCCTTAAGATAAGCCTTGTTACAAAGAAATGAGAAGGAGAAAAGGACCAACAAGTTTCAAAATTAATCAATCAACAAAATGTTGCAAGCACTCACGCTTTGTGAAGAGGCAATTGCGGGTGGCTTTCCTACCAAGATCAGCTACATGCACCTTGTAGAACGTGAACACATAAGAAACACATTGCTACTGCAAAAAACTCCTCTGAACAAGTCGGCTAATTCAGAACACGAATTGACTCATCACCTAACGAAGAGGTAGTTACCTTCATCAAGGAACATTAGAGCTCAAGGAATATAACAAGAAATCAAGGATGTTGCTTTTGCGGAGGATTTCTTCTTACTTATTTGTCCTTAAGATGACTCATTTTCAAGTTCTCGATCCTAGTCATGGATAAATTGAATCTGCAGATTCCGACCGTGATTTCAAAGCAGGCATGCTGAAAATTTTCAACAACAAATAACATAGGAGTCACAAGAGGTGTGATTTATAAAATTGTATTTTCTGCATTTTTGGTGCATCTTGTACTCACAACATGTCGCACATTTCGCGCATGCCACAGTTACCTTGGATCACCCAAAAACTACCCCAAGGTGGTGATCGAGTTAAGAAATTTTCTAGAGCATCAAGATTGTCCCATGATGATGGTGGTGACCGTAAAGCTCTGCAGTCCACAATGGACTACCCCAGCACACAAGATGACAGTATACCCAGCAGTTAAATTCTCGAGTAGTACGTTCCACAGTGGCAACTGCATAGTTATGTAGTCTATAAGGATCATTTTAATCCCTGTGAGGGACAGCATAACCTCCAAAGCCAAAATTCTAATCATCAAAGGCAAGTATCCTAATTCCTTTTCTCAAAAAATTTAATTTCTTTTTCCTAAAATCTCTAGGACACGGTTTTGGTGAGTCAGCCGACTCACCTATTACTGTGCGGTCCCTTGTCTACTGTCCATTTCTAAGCTGGATGTCAAAAAATGTTAATATCCGCTAAAAGTTAAAATGAACGGTGAAGAAAGGAATTCAAAAAATAACATTTATATTTTTTGTAAAAGAAAAATTATAAATTTAGATAATTGTCATGGTTGAGATTATCAAACCTGAAATTTTTGGATCGAAAATATATCTTTGAGATACATTTCGTAACAAGACCGCACAAAAATAGTGTAAGTTGGCTGACTCAACAAACACTTTTCCAAATCTCTATTATATTGTATTTTAAGAACCATTATCTCTTAAAGTTTTCTAGAATGAAGAACTCTAGAATGAAGGAGTGACGACACAACAAAAAACGATGACATTGTCCCATTATTTTAGGCCAAATCTGACTGGAGAAGTATGATCTCTTCTGAAATCTAGTCAAATAAACTAAAACCCTACCCACAGGTGAACATGTCCAAAGCCTACGTTTAAGAAGACCAATTTGTTGCCCTTGATAATATGATTTATATTCAAAGATATTTTCTCAATCAAATTTCTCCATGTCACCAAGGCCTATGCTGTTTTCAATCCAATCATAGATGAATTCTGTTAGCTTTCTACTTTTTCCTAGAGATTTATAGGAAAATAGAAAGAAAGATAGGTCTAGGCGGATGTAGCCAAGTGGATCCTGTATTTTTTCATATAGCAATGCATTTCGCACCATGAGGATCCAGTTCAGATACATTTCTAATAGGCAGTCAGTTTTACGCCGAAAGGACTTAGTTCATATGACTTCCCATTTGGCAGTCCATTTCATGCATCGGGATCCTGTCAGATAATTGATCCTCTCAGATAACAAAGCCCCATTTTTCACTTTGGATCTGCATATATGACCCTTGACCCATTTGCCTAGGTTCTGATTGATGAATGGTCTCTCGACTATCAAATATTGTTTTTCATATATCCCACAACATGAAGTACATACTTCTTTGATAATCATTCAACTTATGAACAAATATCAAAGAGAGGCAACTACAGACACATAAAATTTGATTACGTCTTGGCATTCATGATAACTTCTTGTGCCAGACCTCACATAGAAGCTTGTCTATACACCTCTCAAATTACCAGAATATCCTTAAAAGTCTTAAAAATAAGCCAAAACATTGATCTAATATACTGTTTGAAGTTACCACTATTTTGCCTAAACAAAGTAAATTTTCCATTATTGCCTCACATGTGACACATCTTGTGACACATGCAACAAATCTTGCACCGTATAACTTCTATTGCACTTCAACTCGTAGTACAGAGCTGTAACACAGTACCATGAGAAATAACATGAACGTTTCCAGAAGCTTTCCAAGTTGGTATTCTATACAGTTTGCAGTACTTTGATGAATCTAAGCCATTTAAAAGGAACCCTACCCCCCAAAGTTTCAAAACTCGGATCATTTTGGGTGGATCATTCACCCATTGATCCTGTTGGATTGTTGGGTCAGTGATCCATATCAGATGTGGATCTGTCCAACTTGGTGATCCAGGAAAATGTCAAACAATAAATAAAATAGAATAAAAATTAAAATTGTGGTTTAGGTGGGGATTTAGAGGGACTTAGGAAAACAATTGATGAGCTTAAAAAAATAAAGGGTTTTGTTAAGCTATACCACTTGGTGTTGTAGACCCCTAAACTGCTCAACATTTTTTGACACTAAAATACCTTTGAATTGTAATACAAAATTATCAAGTAGGGGCATTTTTGGTCAGTTAAAAGGGTAGAATTGATATTTTTATAAGAAAAGAGTGGCACTCTATTAGTAGTTAAAAACAATTAATCCATCTTGTGGGTGATGTCACATACCATATCGAGGATGTCATTGTCTACTATTGTTAATAAATGTTTTTGTTTCTATTAGAAATGTATAGTTTACCCTTGATTAATTACTTAAAATAACCCTAAACAAAAAGTTATTATACTATAGGATAAGGGTATCTAAATGTCTAAAAATGTTGAGCACTTTAAGGGGTCTACACTACAAGTGGTGTAGCCTAACAAAACCCAAAAATAAAAACACAAATATATATAACGGGTACCAAACCAAATTATCAACGAATTTTATAATCTTGTTTCTCTTAGATTTTTCACTGTTTTAAGTGCTAATACACTGGTTGCTTCAATAGATCATCTTATACAGATTACATGGCCTATATAAACCGCAGCTAATCCTTCACATAATCCTACATCTACCTTAGATCCACTTCTTTCATGTGAGCTGGACCACATTTGTACAATATGCGGTCCAGAGGCATAAAGCATCCATCATAAAGATGGATGCAAATAGGTGGTCCATCTAAAAACAATTGTAACTAACGGTCCAAAGTGTTTTCTTAATATAATTATTATTTCTAGTTTTCAAATTTTATTTATTTTTTCATGTTCATGATCACCATATTAAAAAATTATATATTCCCTAAAAACTAGGATCAAATTATATTTCAAAAATATATTTATTACCAAGCTCGCATTTCTACATGTGAGGGCTTGGACGCATGCTAACCGTGTCCCTACTGCAAATGCCCCATTGAAAGGAAGAAGCACGGGCCCAGAAATTGGCTTATAACATACTATCATACTTCAACTGTGGTTAGTTCTGGACTATTTTGTGAACCACACTTTTTGCTGAATTGGAGCTCTAATTCTCAGATCCTTGAGTGCATTATTCGCATCCCACAACCATTAAATAAAAAACATGACATGCAAGCCAAACATGATGCGAAGAGAAGTTAAATGGAGAAATTGAACAAGAAAGCAAAAACCAGAAGCAAAATGAAGAGAGGAGACACCAGAAAAGAAATACAGTGGCACCAGCCTTCCTCAAATGTGACACACATTGCTGTGGGAAAATCAACGTCTGATGCCCAATATAGGATTAACAGAAGAAGCTACAGTATTTTGCATACTATACTCTCTAGGCATCAGAAAAAAACTGTAGAGAGCTCCAATTTACATAATAACAGAGGCAGTTCATCAATCTCAAAACCCCTAAGAAGTGGTTGGCATTTTCTTAAAATATAGCCAGGCAACAATATGGCAATGGCTAGTAACCCTGCATCATTCTCATCCACAACCTTTGATCATTATTAGCCATCAGCTGGAGTTCCATTGGTCAGTTGTGCTAAGTGTTAGAGTGCACGTGGAAGGACAGATGAACTCCTACATTTAACGCAGGGAGACATTAGATCACGTATTTTATATAACACACACATACCACTTTATACTATTTCGTCATGTCAATGGATACTTTCTGGTGACTCACAGCAGAGCTGAGATCAATTCCTCATAAAGCCAAGAACTATGTGGAAAATTGAAAGTACCAATACAGTTAGATGTCCCAGACCAAGAAGTACTGCACCAGAAACTGTCTGGTCCATGACGAGAATAATACAGAGAATCAATAAAAAAAGAATAATCTTAAACCACAAAAAAGTGGCTCTTGTTCTATTGGTTATGCATAGAGTTAGGATCAACCTTACATACTCATGCATGAAGAGGGAGTCATAGCATAAGAAGAGAGAGAGCCATAGAAATAGAAGAAACGTCACCTTTATCTATAGCAGCACCCATTTTGTCTCCAAAAAAGGCCAATCTTGTTCCTCCCATTGAAACAAACTTTATTTACATCCTAATGTTATTTGTACAATACAAAGAGTTATTTCGGTAAAAAAGAAAATGGTACATCACCTTCAGAAGTACTAAGGCAGGAAGAAAACCAAGGGAACAACGTCCAGGAGAGGTGTGCAGTCAAAGACCTAAAGAATTACAAGGTTCTTCTTGACCCTACAATCATGTCCAACCTATCTTGGCTTTCCATACTTAAAGCACTATTTTCTCTGTTTCTATCTTCGTCATTGATATGAGGGATTTCTTGCTACAACCTTTTTAGCTCCAGCTAGAATAGGATTTTGGTGTGGGTTTGATTGGTTATGGTGTTGACAATTACAACACTACATCCCAAGTTTGATCCTGGAGCTAAAATACCCAAGAAAAAGGTTGCTATCCTAGTAGGCTGGTACTGCTGCCAACCACTTTTTTCTTCCCCTAGATTTCATTGTTGGATATGCAAAGAAACCTCCTGAAGAGAAGTTGACTTCCAAATGAAAGAGACCAATTAATCAGATGAAGTTTTACCATTTCTGCTACATCCGAAGTTAAGAGACTTGCCCCTGGGCTAGCTTGAATTGATGAGCACACGTACACTGAACATGTTTTTTTTTTAGAATGTCCACTTGTATTAAGTATATCCAAATTTACAAAAATGGGTACCCCCTCTAGAGGGGTGCCTATCAGGACTGGCCCCAGGAGGAGGGACAAAAAATGCTTTACAAGAGGGAAGAAAAAACAGCAACTGAATACAAAAACAGGGATTTGTGCTTGTGAAAAGGGTCTAGTTCTCCAGGGTGGGATTGGAATAGGCTTCCTCCCTGGCCATGACATCAGCCGCGGTGTCAGCTTCGCTAAAGATGTGACTCCACTTGACCTGAAGGTTCCTGGAAATGTGCGCTATCTCTTCAAAAAAGTGATCAAGTCTCCACGAGCAAGAGGGAGGATTGGATGCCCAAGCTATAACGTTACTTGAAATACTTACTACTATACTACAACGACATGTTTCACAAATAAGATAGAAAGATCCTAAAGATTAATACCACGGACCAATGCCTAGAACTAGGTGTTTTGTTCTTTAACCCAGTTACAAATGCAAAAATGTTTGGTTTCGTTTAAACTGGAATAAACATGTATTCCAGTTTAAACTGATAGTCCCAACAGGTCGGCTTGGTTTATTTTGGAAAATTCTGGAGATTTGCTATTGCTAGGCATGTGCTTCCTGGGTAGTGTTGTCATCCTGCATGTTCATTTTCAAACCAGATGCCTTTCCATTTGTCAAGGGCACTGGTTCAAATTTCTGAGAAGTGAAAACCATTAGTAATTTTCTATCCCCTAAATATTAGCAACTCACACTGGTCATGGAGAGCGACATAAGCTATTTCCCAGATGTAATTTCACACCAACTAAATGTGAAGTCACACCTTTGCAGTGAGTTAAGTTTCCCGTTTCCTACATAGAAAATGCAGAACTAGTGTGTTGCTAGAGCAAAATGTTTTGCAATTGGGCACCACGCTTGAATGGTTTGGTGTTGACAGTTGCAGCACCACATCCCAAATCCGAATCTCATTGCTAACCTACCCCTGCCCTGTGTGTGGCCAAGTAACCAAAAGGATTTTTTCATAAATACTAAACCCAAGCACAATGGAATCAGCCCCACCAATAGAAGTTATCACCATGTAAATCAAAATGCAGCAGCCTTCTAGTCCAAGCCAATTTTCAAATGTCCAAACAATGGATCAGAGCAGAAGTTTCAGGTTCCAACCCAAAGAAAGAAATAAAAGTTTCCTTTAACAAAAAAAAAATTTTAAGCATACCAACTGAAGGCCAAGATAAATATCACAAATATGAAGATGCCTGAAAGGTATGAAAAGGATAAACACCGAAACTGTCCCAGTAATGTTTTAGTTTACACTCCAGTCAACAAATACTATGTTCTCTTATAAGGTCCTTGCTTGGATTCTCTCGTCATGAACAATCAGGTTCTCTCAAACATAGGGCAAAACTCAATTCACATGATATTGGATCATGAAAAACCAGAGCCATCTAACATGACAATCATTTCTTTAAAGTTGTTTAAAGTGATCAGCTACAGTTCATTAATTACATTCTCATCGGCAATACCTTCCAAATTAAGCCAAACACAAATGAATCACAAAATTCCAAAATAAAGCACACAATGCAAAACAAGAGAAATAAGCAAAGAAATATGGATAAATTCATCATGCACCACATAAAATCCAATGTTGAAGAGATGATTAAAATATACAAAAAGAATGGTAGGGCAGCAAAAATATCTTAAAGCTCTAATTCCAGCCCATAACTGGTTCAAAAAGCCTCTGATGATGGGGAGCCTCAATCCATGAACAGGAAGGAACATAGGAAGGAAACACCAATACATGTCGTCTGGGCCATCAGTGTAATTTTGGGACTATTGGATCCTTTAGGACTCTAGGGGGATGTTATGGTAAGTGAACTTCAAATTGTGATAAAACTTTAGGGCATGTTTGATAACTCAGAGTTTCTGCTCTGGAAGCCAAAACTTCCAGCTCACTATAGCACTTCCGCATTTGAGAATGGGAAGTGGTACAGTATTCTGAGGTTAGAACTTCAAACTCTTTTAATACTGCGGTTCCAACCCCAGCCACCCCCACCTTCCTACTGGAACTCTGTGGCAGAGATGTGGCGCAGTTCTGTTGTTCATGCAAGGAAACAGGCCGATGACCTCTTAATTCAGACCTGCAATCTCTCTGTCTAAACCCTCCTCTCTACCTTCCCTCCCTCCCTCAGGAACACAACAATTTCAGCAGGTGGGTTCTCCCTCCCTCCCTCCTTGGGGCACGAAACAATTTCAGCAGGTGGGTTTAAATGTTTGTGGTGTTTTAATGGCTTCTGGTTCAAGGCAGGGGTGCCAATTGCGTCGGGGTTTAATGGCTTTTGGTTCAAGGCAAGGGTGGCCATTGGGTCGGGTTGACCCAAACCGGGTCTAGGTCCGTGTCCATGGTTTGGACCAGCGGGTCGGGTCCAGGTTCAAATGACTTGGACCCGACCTGGGTCCAAGTCCGCCATCAACCCTATCGGGTCGGGTCGATTGATCCGGGTCGACCTGTCCCAGGTTGGGTCAAAGTCACTTGGACCCAGCCCGATCTATTGCCACCCTTCCTTGTTGGGGTAGGAGCCTATACCTTGATAGTGGCAAAGTGGACTCAGTTCCTACTAATTCTAGATCTCTATCGCAGGTGGTCGGAGGTTTCATCCTTGTCATATAAGAGAACGGGATAAAGGTATTTCTTGTTGAGTTTTTAAGCTAGCTAGTAGCACCCTGTTCCTGCAAAAACTAGGGTTTTGGCTCTTGCAGCAGTGATTATTTCACCTGTGGAGCTTTGGCCCCCACAACATTAAAACCAGTTTGTTGGGGTTCATGCTTACAAACCAATTTGCCCATGGCTGTGGGCCCAGGTCTGTGCAGTGGAGAAAACTTGTGGTCTTGGTTTCAATGCATTTTGTCATGAAAGCTCCGATCTCGATCTATGAAAGCCCAAGAAGCTCTGCTCACCTTGTAGCTATGGCTGCCCCTATGGTATCGATCAGTCTTTTCCATGTACTGAGGCCTCAAATCGAAGGTGCAGCTTCAATTGTTTTGCTTTGTTCTTCTCCTGAATGTTTATCTGCCTGATCTTCGCAAGCCTGGAAGAGAAACAGGGCTCTTCTCCATCTAGAATCCACTAGTTTTTGTCTTTGAACTTGCCATTGCTGCTGTACTAGTTAGCGCTGTTTCATTGTTTTCAGTTGCCTGGGTTTAAATTAAGTTGCAGATAATCAAAACCACTTCTTTATGCAAAGAATAAATCAAAATTAGGAGTGATTTAGATGAACGAAAATCATGGAGGGTCAGGCCTTCTCTTATGAAGAACTAGCGAGAGTGACAGGTGGGTTCAAAGAGGAATCCGTTTTTGGGAAAAGGAGAGCTCCTGTGTTCAAAGCCGTGCTCAAAGATGGAACTGTGGTTACAGTTCGTAATATCGATAAACATCAAAGATCAAACAAATCATTCACCTTGTTTTCAGTCTAACAAAATGGAGGATTATTAAGCACATTGCTTCTTTTTTTTCACCTGAAGAAAGTACACCCCTTGTTATCCAGCTAATCTGATTTTTTGCTCACCTTAGTTCCCTATTGTATGCATTAAGGTAACTATCAAAGTAAAATGGTTTGAGCAAGATCATTCTTTTAAATTCTCTGAGAAAGGTATAAGAGTGTCTCAGAAGAATATTGTTACTCCATCTGATTTTCATTTTCTCCGTATCCTTATTTTCTTGTGTTTCATGGAAGATGTACTGGTTTTTTAAATTTTTATTTTTTTCAACGGCCCTGATTTGGTTCTTAGATATAAAAATTTGAAGCATTCGACCATTAAGAACCTCATTTGTTTGATCAATATCACAAACTGAGTCAATCAATCAATCACTAGGCTGAGCACTGCTCATCTTCTAAACCTCTACGGCAATTGTGAAGAAGGGAGACAGGGCTCTTGGTCTATGAATTCATGGCTAATGGCTCTCCATGAACCCCTTCATGGAAATAAAAAAGAGTCTCTAAATTGGATTAGAAGGGTGATCATTGCAGTCCAAGGAGCAAGAGGAATCGAATATCTCCATTGATATTCTTGCCCACCTGTAATTCACAGTGACATCAAGTCATAGAGCATATTTATTGATGAAGAATTCAATGCAAGAGTGGCAAATTTCTCCCTCCCTGGCCCTAATTTGGTTCTTAGATATAAAAATTTGAAGCATTTGACCATTAAGAACCTCATTTATTTGATCAATATTACAAACGGAGTCAATCAATCAATCACTAGGCTGAACACTGCTCATCTTCTAAACCTCTATGCCAATTGTGAAGAAGGGAGACAAGGCTCTTGGTCTATGAATTCATGGCTAATGGCTCTCCGCGAACACTTTCATGGAAATAGAAAAGAGTCTCTAAATTGGATTAGAAGGGTGATCATTGCAGTCAAAGAAAGAGGAATTGAATATCTCCATTGCTATTCTTGCCCACCTGTAATTCACAGTGACATCAAGTCAATAGAACATATTTATTGACGAAGAATTCAATGCAAGAGTGGCAAATTTCTCCCTGATCACAAAACTATTAAAGGTCATAAGTGGCAGAAAAGCCGTAGACATGAAATCTGAAGATGGAACATAGGGGAATGAGCCGTTCTTTGGAGACAAGCTGGAAAGATTAATGCACTCCTAGAACCCCATTTTAGGACCACCATTGGAGATGGAGGCAATGAGGAGAATAGCAAAAATAACGAGTTGATGTAGGAGTATGAGAGGGAGAGAGCCATCAATGCAGAAAATAACAACTGGGCTTCAAAGGGCATTAGCTTTGTTAATGGGGAGTCCATGTAATGAGCAACCACCATTGCCAGGTGATGTTGCATATATAGAGTAGCAGGCTTCATAAGAAGACATCTCCAAGATAGTCTAACAGGTCAGGGAGTTCAGAGACCACTGATAATGAAGATCAAAGGTTTAAGTTTAGAGGTTCTTTTTGGATCACTTAATTTATTGCTAACCTTTTCAAAGCATAAACTCGCCAAAATGGTTACAGACGCTCAAAATTTATTCATGAGATATGGAAAGGTTTAGTTAACCATGAAACAATGTTCACAAGAGGATGAACTAGAATGGATGAACTATGAAACGATAAAAAATGTAGTTTACCAATAAAGAAAATGAAGAATTCAAATACATTTTATGCAAAAATATGATCAATTTTTTTTTTGTGTTTTCTGTAATCTATACTGTCCATAGTTTTGTGAGTATGTTGACAGTGGTGTATGGGAGAAGGGAGAGCTTATTGCTATAGGAAGAAGGTAGGGACAGCAATGGTGTATCAAGGTGACTTTACTGTTACCAGATTTTCTTATGTCAAGAACTTGATAGCAGCTACGGTTCGAGTCTCAGAGTTTCTATATCATGATATCCTAATGGACCTTATCTCGATGAACTTACACATCATCAGACAATCAGGTGAACAATGTGAGGTTAAGTAAGAAGAAAGGCATCTAAATCCCATCAAACTTTCAAAGTCAATAATGTAGGTGAAATATCAGTATTAGGATTTGTTGATCAACTGCTTCTCATCTTCAGTAATTGAATAATTTGAATCATAGCGATCAACTAAAATATGTGTTTGACACAGGTTTTAGGAGTTGTGGGCGAGTAATTGACCCTAATGTGTCAAATAGGGGTAAAACTCCAGATAGAGAGAAAAGCCCAAGTTGTGGGACTGTGGGACTGGTCCCAATCTGGCCACTTGAGGAAGAGGAAGCCAAAGGTCCCCAAGGGAATTGTTGACTTTGATAAGAAGGAATAAGATAATAATGATAGAGGTGGAGAAAGTAAAGTGACCTGAAAAGGGACTATCACTATATCATGAGACAAGGAATTGGTCATACATATCCAAGGTTAAATGTATTAAATTGTTGGCTCCAGTTTCTACTAGAGGTAGCCAAGGCCGAAGGAGAGGAAATCCAAACCTATAAATTCTGTAGGCATAAGATATAACTATATACAGAAGAACAAACTACCACTAACACAATTTAGATGCCTTTTTGGGTTTTACTTGGCAAAAAACATGCAAAAACCACATTAGGATAAGGCTCGGATGATGATGATGATGAATCTTTTATCTTGGAGGGAACACAGCCATGCGGCTGGATAGGTTCTCCAAGGGCATGGAGGGAGTCAGTTCAGCAAGTCCCGAGTGGACCAGCTGAGTCTATTCTGAGATAGTCAAGTGGCCCAAAAAAATCCCAACAATAGCGAAAATCATATCATAGATTCAAAAAGCAGCCTGCCTAGGCAGGCTAGGGGGGCCGGGGCGATGCGGCCCTATTGGGGGCGCTAGGTCCCTGGGCGACCGCCCAGGTGAGTGCCCCAGTGCCTAGCCCTGGATGGGGTCCCAAGGACTATGTCTGCCCAGAGCGAAAATACCCCTCATGGAGGGGCATTATTGTCTTTACCCCTTAAATAAGGAGGAGGGCGGTTACGTTTTTATGAGACCTAAACCTTCTTTTTACATTTTAGAGTGGAAAAAGGGGAAAAAAAAAAGCATTTTTTGCATTTTTGTTCGATCGATCGGTTAATTCGAAGTTTTGAAAAATCGATCCAAACATCATCCTTTTGATTTGGACTGGGATGATAATCATGGTAATGGTATGGACTATGGAGTTTATGGATGTATTTTATGACTGTGGACTATATGTTGTGCCTAGTATTGAATTTGAATGTTGGATTATATTTTCCTATTTTTCTTAATGTGTTATTAACTAATTTTCCAAATCTCAAATATTTTGGTTGGTCTTTGGAGTTCAGATTGATTGAACATAAAAAAATGTATTAAAAATGCCTCAATATGCATTTTTTACACACAAATTGGACCCATAACTGTTTTTCAAACACCTCTCGCCCCTGTTCTACCACTTGGGCCGGCCAGAAACCTGGGCTGCTTCCTAGGCACTGGGCGGCATGGACCCCCCAACCCCCTCCCACTGCCTAGGCACCACCTGGCGTTTCTTTGGAACATTGAATCATATAAATTCAAAAGAAAAATAATCTTTTCATTATGAATGGTTTTCTTGGGAAACTAAACCGCTATTCCTTTTGGGTGGTTTTTGAAAAATAAAAGCATATAGAACACTGTATACGTCCAAATAGTGTTTAGATTATTAAAAGACTAGAAAATCCAAGATTTCAAACAGTATTTGTGGATATTAAGACTATGATTTCGTAGGGAACTCAAAAATAGGCTTAGGGAACAAATTTCAACCATGACTGAGCTAGATTTGAGAAGAAATCACAAGTTTTCAGTCTCCAGCCAAACACAAATTGGAAAATCTCAATCACTTGAAACCAAGAAATTAGATGTTCTTCTCTCGAATTCAATCTCAATAGATAGAGGATGCAGACTCTAGATACAAAACGTTAGGTTTGATTGAAGAATGATGAGCAAAAAGGTAGTTTATTTTCTGCAAATCCCCCTCCCCCCCCCCCCCCCTTCCCCTTTTTAAACTAGAAAAATCATTGAACTTCTTGAGTGGTGAAATACATGGCTAGTTCGTTAGAAACTCATGGTATATGACAACTCGCCTGAGTTACTGCAGCAACTCCGAAGAGTCTACGATACGGTACACCCCCTAGGTGAGTATTGGGTGGGATTATGAGCTCGGCAGAGTGACTCGGGCGAGTCCAAACACCATGTCTATTTACTCTGGTTTGGATGGAAACAAAGAAATATTTCCATTTCTCTTGTGTTCTTATTTGAAATTTTGAAATGGTTTTAGGGAAAGTGTGTTCAAAGTTATCCGATTTAGGAGTTAAGTCCCATACTTCCGCCTCACCATATATCTCTGCCTCAACCACTTGAAAGAAAAATATCTTTTTCCTTTGCCTTGTAAACTCCATTGACCAATAGAAGTTACGGGGCATCCAAATTGGACCAAAAAATATAGCTTTTTGATATCCACATACAAATCTATTGCGAACGGCATGGTTCATTACAGATTATAAAGGTTTCCCAACAGTGATTTATTGGTTCCCGTTGTGCAAGAACAAGGATCATGAAGCGACTGCCACATTCATCCTGCCATATTGTCCAGGCAATCAAATACCCGACACACCAAATATGACTCCACTAGAGCAAATTTATCCAAATGACAATTGGTTTCCTGCTACTCATTCCCAAAAAAAGAAAAATTCACCTTCAACATCTTTAGCATCTTCCAATATTCCCTCTGTAGACTTACCATCCACTCACATGAAACCATATATTTCTCTACTTAGACTTGCCCCAAGCTTTTCTTTTCTTAGTATTATGGTTATCAGAAGTTCAGAACAACCACATAAATTGCTGCAACTTGATCAATAATGTGCAACTTATCATTATATCCTAAAATAGATTCTAACAAATGTGTCAGTTATGGCAGCTAAATTAGTGGATCTGGAAAGCGGCACAAGAAACGAATGAGGGAAACACTGTCTTGAGCTAACACTTTCGATGTAGATTTATCATTTACATTTATGTGCATGAGGCAGGACGGAAAAAAAAAAATGCCAGTATTTATGAAGCCCGGCAAGTTACCTCAAATTCAAAAAAGGCCAGCAAGTTACTCTCATAAAAAAAAAAATTTGCCAGCAAGTAACCCTCCAAATATGATTCCACCACCTATATTGGATGCCAAATTATCCACAGCTGCTCTAAAATGAACAAGACAAGACTTTTTTGGTATGGCATTTTATAAGACAGCCACTCAAACCTCTCAACGCTACTCTCCCATGTTAAAACAATGGAGCCAACGCTTTCTACCAACTCTTCTAAAAAAAAAAAATTTCCCACTAATAAATAAAATGAGTTTTGTAGATTGTAGTCATGCCCTTTGCTTAAAGATACACTCCCGACAAGCCTACCAAATTTCTGACAATCCCGTCATAAACCATCCAAAAGTGTGTAAGACTATGGAAGAAATCAAGTAAGCAAAGAAAGAGCACAAGCATCCTTCAACCTTCATTAGCATGCTAAAAATCAATGGTATCTTTTTCTCTTTCTCGGTACAGGTCCTCCTTGTCCTGCATATTCATATTTATGCACAATGAAATGGCATGCACATCTTAATTCATCCATTCTCATATCCATGATAAAAGAAGACCAACACAATAATAAAATATACACACACCCCTCCCTGAAAGCCTAAATCTGATTACATAAGGTGAAGTGTTACACGAGATAAGAGGTATAGTTGTTGGTTAGGAAAAGGGCGCAACCCAAAGAAGATGAAATAAAAAGTCTCATCCAGATAATTACTTCATAAGTATGAGGACACATAGGAAACATGCTCTAAGCATATAACTTACTTCATAGCACCTCACCTATCTAGCCCTATGAAGTACAAGTGAATAAAAGCATTAACAATTTGAAATGCAAGAGTAAAATACAGAACTTACCGGTTCAATAAAATGGGGATCCACAACATAGATTGACTTCTACATTGTATGAGAATTCATATGGAAACATTCTCAAAGCATAATCACACTATTTACACAACAAGGAATGCAAGTCAACAAACTAAACACGAAACCATATTAAGGAAAAGAATTGCATTTAGCATGAATATCAATAAAAGGCTGCCCTCATACATATAAAAAGACAGCCATAACTATATGCACAACAACAATCAAGTTCAGCTGCGTTCCCTCATAATAGTAATCAAGATAAAGCATTTTATCAAACTGATTTAAAAAGGAAAACAGAAAAATATAGAGCATTAGGTTGCAGAATTATCCCCAAGGATAGAGAATTACAGGCTAGTTGGCATCATTAAAACCGAAGAACACTAGAGGGAAGGCATACGAGCATCATGGGCAACATTGAATCTCAAACTAAGTGAGCACAAGTAAATAAAAGACCTAAGAGCATCCTTGGCATCACAAACTTTGGATGAGAAGCCCCGGAGGAAGGAATAACAGAAAAAAAAAAAAAAAAAAAGAATGCAAATTACATAGACAAAACAGAAATTACACAAAAGAAAAACCAAAAATAACAGATACACTAGGCGATTTGAACCACTAATGCAACAAATTACAATTGCAGCAAAAAAAAACTCAGAATACAAAGCATATACATTTACAGATATGCAATTCTTGGAGAAAAGAAGAAAAAATGGCAACAAGTTAATAATAATTTGGAAGCAAAGAAGCCAATTTACCACAAATTATTCAGTGGTCACTAAATCATTTGCCCTCATCCTCCATCTTCTTCACATAAGCCTTCAAGACACCCACAATATCCCTAGCAGGCGCCTGCAACGTCCCAATCAACGATATCGAAGGCCCCTGAACCAACCCCAAAAGCTTCGAAAAAATCTCAGCCTTAGTGGGCATGGTCTCAAGAGCCTTGAACTCATCAGGCCCATAAAACCTCCCCTCAAAAACAGCCCCCGTATAGTCATTATCATCAAGCTTCTGCTCTCTCTGAAAGTTTCTATAAGGCTTTAAAGCACCCGTTATCTCCTCTGTGTGAACAAATAGCCAGGCATTCATGCCTTTCATGCAAGGTTTCAGAGCTTCCCATTGTGTATTTTCAATGGCTTTTCCCACCAATGTGTTCTTCGCAACAATGAGCTTCACTGATTCAGGTAATAAACTTCTTAGGTCCTGAAACTGCTTAACTGTGAGGCCCTTGTATTTTATGCCTGCAACTAAGTAACAGTCTTCAAGCTGTTGCCTCACTGTTTCTACCGTTTCTTCCTTCTTTGTTCGGCTAATGGCTGAACGAATGGCGGTTTTGTGCGCTTTGCGAAAGGCGGTTTTGGGGGTAAAGGAGACGGTCTTGGTAAGTGGGTTATACAGGAAAGTGGTTTTGGTGGGAGGGTTTGAGAGGATAGCTGCTTTCAAGGGCGGGGGCGGGTTTTGGTTGCAGAGAGAGGCGGAAAGCTCCATTGGAGAGAGAGAGAGAGAAGCGCGGTGTTTTTCGGGAGAGTACGCCTTATCCGTGAGGCGAATGTATAAAGCAGTGGAAAAACTACGGCGTGATCATATTTAAAGGGGAAAAAGTTTATATAGATCCGAGGCTCTAAACAACAAAATTAAAGCCTTACCTCAAAAATTTCGAGGTTCTGCTCGAATATCTTCAAATTGATCATTTAACGGTAAAAAAATACATTTTAAATTTTAAAAATAATATATTTTATAACATGTTTTTGAATTTTTAATTTTCAAGATTTTCAAGTATTCATAGAGACATTATTTTTGAAATTTTAAATTTTATTAATAAAACTAAAAATATATTTTAAGACTATCACAAAGATTTTTAACATTAAAACCACATTTTTCGATACTATTTAAATATAGACTCTAATTTGATTATTTAGAGATAAGGAGTTTAGTTTTTTTGAATTAGGAGATAAAAGGAGTAGCCCTGGGTAAGTACGTCCTTGCCTTATTTGGATGAAAGGTTTTGGTTTTAAAAAGTTATAACCCTTTGTAAAACGGATCACGTACTATGTAATTGAGGAGATTGAATTTTATGAAATAAAGAAAGTGTTTTTTTTGTAGAAAGAGACCCTTTATAGAGGTTGTTTCTTGGGAAAATTATAAATAATTTCAAGATTTATGCAACTTACCCCAAACCTAATTTTCTCTCATTTTTTATCCCAAAATACACTTTCTATGCAAATACCCTCCCCCAACCAAAAAAACGCAAGTCTATACTTCCTCCCTTAGTTTTATCTTACTCACGCCTCTCTCCTCTAAACTAATTTTTTGGGCGGTCTGACAATAAAAGTTGAACGGGGTTCGGCAAAGAGAGGTGCTTTGGCATTTTTCAAATATGGTCCGTCAGTAGTCAATTGCGGTTCGGTACATATACAAGTGCAGTCTGGTAGTTAATTTTCTGGAATAATTGGTCTAGCAATGCAAAGGGCGGTCCAACAGAAATTCAGGGGGTCTAGCAATGCGATGGTGCCGTCCGGCAAATTGCTACTGGGTTTGAAAGTCAACGTCAAAGCCAAAATGATTTTTGTGTATGAAAAGGGCATTTTTGTTATAAAAGAAATGAACATTTTCCTTTGGGGTTATTTACATAAAAAGTATATTTTGGGGTAAAAAGTGAGAGAAAAAATTAGGTTGGAGGGTAAGTTACACAGAAAGTGTAGTATTGGGAGTTATTTGTAATTGTCCATTGTTTATTCTATTGTGTTTGTGGACCCTGTCGGAATGCCCGTATCCACGCATTTTGTTATTTCTTCTTGTGATTTTCTTCACGATTTTTATTTCTCTTTTTTAAATGCCAAGTGGTATTTGCTAGTAAATTTTATACCGCGTCAGTACTCTATAAGGCCCTCGTTTGAGTCATAACAATAGCCATTAGTGAAGTGAGGTTCCTCTGTCATTAAGGTGGTTCTTTTGAGTGAGGTATAAACAATAGAGAAATTTCCTATAAGAATTTGAAAGCTACATCGATAATAGAAGCAACTCATTTGAGTATTTAAAGTACAAGTGGGGACTATAATGCATTGTGACCTAAGCAATATGACAATTGTGTATCAAAAACATGATAATTCAATGTCAGTTTGGATGTCAAATAAAAAAACCTTCACATTGAAAAAACTTGTAAGTTTTATCATCCTTAATTCAAAAACATAATCATCTTTTTCTATTAGTCTGCTTGACTATTTGGATAGCGTGTGAAAATACTAAAAAGCAGATTTTGCACTCTACTCTTCCAAAATTATCTTGTCATTCCAAAAGGTTTTCCTATATCCCTCCCATTAGTAAAAAGACAGCTTTCGTACAACTTTCTCTCTCTAAAAGCTAAACACCTCAAAATATACTGCAAAAACTCCCACCCAAAACCCCCAAAAATCAACATAACCATGAAACCCAATTAAATCCGCTTGAAAGTAAAGACCATTACCCCTAAAACCTTCTTTGAAATAAATCTTGGATTTAAGTTCAGCGCTTTCGTTTGGAGCAACACCATTAAGTTCAGCCCTCTCTTTTGGAGCACACCATTAAGTTTAGCCCTTTCTTTTGGAAAGAGGACACTAAAGGGTTAAATTTACAAGGAGAAAAAAAGTCTTCATTTGCAAAAGTATTTACAAAGAAAAGAAAGAGGGCTTTTGTTATTTTTCAGAATTTGGGATTTGTGTTATTGATGGCACAATCTGACCAAAAGAGCTCCATTAGCAGCACCACTCCAACTAGTCAATCTCTTGCAATCTAGAAGAAGCCATTGCAATCGGTTATGTTGAGTGTGAAGCCTCGGAATTTTCGTTCTTCAAGGTGCACCGCGGCCACTAAACCATTAGCAACATCAGATGAGCTTCTTAGAGAGAGAGATTTGAGTAGCACCACTCTAACTAGTCAATCTCTTGCAATCTAGAAGAAGCCATTGCAATCGGTAATGTTGAGTGTGAAGCCTCGGAATTTTCGTTCTTCAAGGTGCACCGCGGCCACTAAACCAATAGCAACATCAAATGAGCTTCTTAGATAGAGAGAGATTTGAGTAGCAGGGTACTAGAGAGAAAGTTTGAAGTTTTTGGGTTTACAATTAGAGAGACAGCAAGAGAGTTGGGTTGTTGGGTCAAGGGTAAATAGAGAGAGCTGGGTGGGGGGTTTGTATACGGTGAGAGAGCTACACTTTCATAAAAAAAATTCAAGTCTGAAGTGAAGTGAATTTATTTTTACGGTAACTTTTGCCTTGACACGATAGTATTTTTTATTTCAATATAAAAATCTAACAAAATCTTGTTATTGTCCAAATGGTTCAAAGTCTGATTCACAATATTTTTAGATTAAAAATATTTCAATTTTGGGTACATCCAAATTCATACTTAGTAAAACTAAACAATAACAGTAGTGTGACATTTATGTAAGAAAGGGGCAATCGAAGGACTAAATGATTGGTTTCGTATGACACGTGTGTAAGAAAGGGGCCATCGAAGGACTATATGATTGCTTTCCAATACGTTTGCTCACCAACCTATTTAAGATTATAGCGAAATGATAGCTAGAAGGTTGAGGAAAGTTCTGCCAATGGTGATTTCTCGACCACAATTGACTTTATTAAGGGTAAACCGATCACTGAGGGCATACTAAATGACGCTAATTTGAAGAGTTCCCAATAAGATATTTGGGACTTGTTAGTATTTTTTGTTTGAAAAATGCTTTAATGTATTTCAAAACAACACTTTGGTTTTATTATTTTTTTCTAAAATACTTTTGTAGATAGATGAAGATGTGGGTTTGAATCTCACATTGAAGATGAAAGAGTTTGTTGAGGTGTATTTAAAAGTAGGCATTCCCCAATATACTCTAAGTATAAAAGGAGAAAGAAGACGCCTGAGTGGGGCACGCGAATGCACGTATGTGAGGTCAAGCTCATGGCTCATTATCTTTTTGTGAGCCCCCTACGAACGGTCATCTAGCCATTGATGCATGTGAAACTCCAATGGTCATCTAGCCATTGATGAGATGGAGGCGAACATCTAGCCATTGATGCACGTGGGATGTCCAATGGTCATCTAGTCGTTGATGAGATGAAGGCTTGTAATAGTAGCCATCAAGTGCATGTGACCCTGAGCCCCCTTACGAACGGTCATTTAGTCATTGATGGATGTGGGACATCCAATGGTCATCCAGTCGTTGATGAAATAGAGGCTTGTAACAGTAGTCATCAAGTGTACGTGACCCTTGAAGTGCATGTAAGTTATCGCTGTTGGGGTGCATATAACTTGTAGCTATTGGGTGGTGCATATAGCCACCACAACACTAAATGGGCAGCCTCTTGGTGCTCTATAACAACGACCCTCCTACCCATACAAGTTTGGATACTTAGAACAATTTTTTAGCCTCACAACGCCACATCATTCTCTACAATTCCAAGAAGTAAACCAATGGGCTTAAATCTCTTATCTCTACTCGATTTTATCTCTTTCTAACTCTAAGCTATCGAGACTATGGTGTCTATTGTATGAGTTTCAAGCTCAGATGCATAGAGCTTAAGAACATTGTAAAAGACCTATTTGTTTTCCTGTATCCCAATGACGAATTGCCTTTCTTATGCACATCAAATAATCTATCGAAGTGGGTCAAATATCGTCTTGAGATAACGCTCTTGCGTGACCAAAAAGAAAAAGAGTTCGAGATCCTATTTTTGCAAATTGTACCATTTTCTGCTTCTATTTCACCCAACTAACTTCCAACATGATTGCCTCTTACTAATGGGAAATGCACACCATCTATATGGGACATGCGGTTCAAAGTGTACAATTTAAATTGGACTGATAGAAATTAAAGTTTCTATCAATTAGAGGGAGGATGACATTGATGAAGTCTACTTAGTCCAATTTACCTCTTTATCATGTGTCCCTTTTTAGGATGCCAAATGATATTAGCAAGAAGCTAGAGGGTTTGATGTATATTGTGGTGGAGAGAAAACTTAACTTGGTCAATTAATATAGGGTATGCACACTGATAAATAAATGGAGCATGAGAATCAAATGGTTATAAATGATCAACAGTTTCTTAACAAATGGTATGAAGATAGGCAAATTATGGAAGAAAATATTGGACAAGAAATATGGAGGGGATAAGAGCAAAACATTGTGGCTCGAGGTTGGAATAACAAAGGTATATCCTAGGTCTAGAAGCGAATTATAGCTCATAAGGGAGGTATTCTTAAGGAACACAAGGTGTTGGTTGGGAAAAGGAAGGAGAAAAAGGTTCTCACAAGGTTGATGGACAAAATGGTGCGGGAACCTAGCTCAAAATGTTAGTTTGCAAAGAGCTCAATTTATATATTATTGTTTAGTGACAAGAATAGATGGAATGAATGTTGTTTGCGTGACTATGAAAGCCCCCATTCTCCGAATAAAGTTAGGTGTTTTATCTGATTAATTAGTTTAAAGGAGCTGCTAACAAATGATGTGCTAAGGAGGAGTAAAAATTTGACATATTTTTATTTCATGTAAGGAAAATAAAGAGTTTATTGATCATTTGCTTTGAAGTGTACATATAATAGATTGATTTGGAATGGATCAAGTTAACGAGATTTTGACAAAGTGGGAAGTTCCTATTATTGGAGGTAAAACACCATGAAAAATTGCGAAAGGTGTGGTGGTGCGGGAGATTTGGAAAGAGCGGAATAGAAGATGTTTAAAAAATGGCATGATAGATTCAATTGAGGTGTGTGATTAAAAAATGGCATGATAGATTCAATTGAGGTGTGTGATTAAAAAATGGCATGATAGATTCAATTGAGGTGTGTGAGAAGGTAAGAGGTTTAGTTGCTGAATGGGCTTTGATTAGGAAGGAGTTTTGGGGAATATATAGGATGGATTAGATGTATCAAATGAAGAGGCACTTCAGATGAGAAAGGTGGTGAATTTGATTTCTAATGCGGAGGGCACCCGATGAAGTTGTTATCAAATTAAACTTCGATGGAAGCTCCTATGGGAATCCAAGGAGAATAGGCTTAGGGGGAGTGGTATGTAATCACAATGTTGAAATTTTGAATAAATACTACAAGTTAGTTGGACAATACTACAAGGAGATGGAGAATCCTTGGTCACATGGATTATGTATTAGTGTAGAGGTGGAATTCATGCATGTATATTGCGAGAAGAATCTTATTGCAGATAAGTTAGCAAAAGATGATGCCCTGATGTAGGAATTATTAATTTGTTGATATGAGTTGTTCAACAAAAGAATAGTGAAGATGGGGCAATAAAAGGGAGATGGTGGATGTGTTTGCAGAGGTATCAGTGACGTAAATGTGTATTATACTTTGATATGACGGAATAAGATATTAAACACTTTTTGTTTTTTTTAAAAAAGATGAAATTAAGCTTTGCATGTCTACCGGCTTTTAAAATTGGGGTCTTTTCTAACACTTCATTTAAATATACTATTTGAGATGTTAATCTGTTTTCGTTACACATATGGTCTATATGTAAAACGCAATTAAACATTCGAGAAAATTATGTACGGACCTTATTTGGGGAGTCAATTACCATTTGATATATCATTTGCAAAAATTACAAGCACCACCCTTTTTAGCGCTTTTTTTTTTTTGTTTTCCTAAGTTACCCTCCTATCCGGCAATGCAAACATTATGCAAACATTGGACAAGGGGTTATTATTTGTGCATTTCCTAATCCCTCTCTCTCATTTCCTAATCCCTCTCTCTTTCTCTCTCCTCAATTATCGACCATAAAATCACTCTACAAAAATTCAAATGGTTATGTTCTCTCTAAAACCTAAGGGGTGAAATATGTGTCGCAGTGTTGGAAAAAAACAGCCAGTTCAAACCGAAACCGAGACCTTCATGGTTCCGGTTAGTCTTGGTTTTGATGTTCTACTTAGCATATCTGACACCCTCAAAAATTTCCGGCCCAAAACCGGCCAAAATCTACACAAACCGGCTATCTATGAAGCTAACCGGGCGATTTTTTGGCTAACCGGACCGAGTTTTAGAAAAAATGCCCAATAATGTTAAAAACGTCGAAATAACATCTGTTATTTAGCGGTGCGACGTTATTTGTATCAGCAATCATTATTTTTGCAAAACCCTTAGTTTTTGTTGGATCCCTTTTTTATTCGATTTTTGTTACTTTTTTTTAGCATTTTTCAGGATTTTTCAGTAAATTATTGACTGAAATTGTTGATATAATAGTATAAAATGAAGGATTTCAACCGGAAACACACCCAATTTGATTTTTTGGGCCATTATTTTCGTGTTCTTTGCGTTTTGAAAAAATTCTCCATGGTGCATATTGTGGCCTCGTTTTTGGATTTTTATCAATAAAAATCTATGGATTTGATAATAGAGTTATTCAGTATATTCTAATTCCAATTTCATTTAAAATCAAAGTTTTCGACATCAATTTAGATTGATTAGGGCATCTACTCAGTTTTTCTAAACTGATTTCAAAAAATCCGCCATACTACATATCGTGGCCTCTTTTTTGGATTTTTATCGAACAAAATCCATGAATTTTGTAGATAATAGAGTTAGTCAGTAGATTCTACTCTTAATTTCATTGAAAATTTGAGATTTGGAGCTCGATTTGGAGTGATTAGGGCAGCGACTCAGTTTTTTAGAACTGAGTTGAAAAAATCCGCCATACTCCAGATTGTTGATTCGTTTTTTGTTTTTTATCAATCAAAATCTAAGGCTTTTGTAGATCATGACGTTAATCAAAAGATTCAAGTCCTAATTTCATTGAAAATCCGAGATATGGTGCTCTATTTTGAAAGATTAGGGCATTGACTCAGTTTTTCTGAATTGAGTAGAAAAGTGCCCGCCAACCACTCGATTTTGTACTCGATTTGGTGATCAATTTTTACAGTTGAGATTGCAAGTAAGAATTTCATGTGATTTTTCATTCAGCATTTTTTTTTAATATGATTTTTGAGTTGCTCGAGTATTTTGTTTACCACTTTATTTTGCTAGAAAAATAATTATGCAAAAAAATACTTTTAAATTTGAAATAACACACTCAAAATGTAATGTTTGTATACGTGATATGTTAATTAATTTGGTTATTCTTAGAGAATTATACTTGGAAAGTATTTTTTTGTTTCACTGCGAGATATTCTTGGAGGTATAAGTGTATTTAGCTTTTATCATTTTGATCAGCATATTTGGTTTGATGGTTTTGTGTAATCTTATGTTGTTTGTATGGGTTTTAATCTAATTTTGAAAATTATAGTTTATATTGGTTTCAATGGATCTCAACAACTTAGAAACCAGTGCTTTTTAGAAACTAAATACGAGATACGAGATTAATTTTTTTAGAAACCAGTGCTCGTGTGTTTGTTATATGGATTTTTTTTTCTTTTTTCTTTTATTGATATGCTGGTTGTTTGGGTTTCATAATTAGTAGGAATGTTTTCTTCTTTAAAAATTAAAAATCATTTAGGTTTAGCTTATTGTTGGTGGATGATTATAAGGTTACTTTGTATCAGAAATGTTGTGTATTTTGGTTTTGGTTTTAGGAGATTTTCTAGAGCAGCTTAAATCGCATATTTTCAACAACTAGTTGTTTCAATTTATTGTTTTTAAGATAAATGTAGGTAATAAGATAGTATATACTTAGTTTATATTTTTTTATTTTTTTAAAAAAAAATTGAGGGGGTTTTGACCAAAAATTTTTTAAAAAATCTATCGAACCAACCCGCTCCGGTTTACCGCTCAGTTAGCGAGGTTTCGGTACTAACTACTCCCAACCCCATGTCCGATTAACCATTCGGGTTCAAATATGCGAACACGAGTTGGTGGAGCCACGAGGATACTTCAGGGTTTTTCCAATTAGTTGATTGAGCAAAAGTAATAATCTTCAAAACAAAAAAAGTATAGCCTATATTGCCACATGACCTGGCCAAAGTAATAATAATTACTTTCAATTTGTTTTAAAAAATGACAAACATCTTTACACGAAAAAACAATTGGGTCATTGAGTATCTAATAAAAAATAATGGATGAAGTTTTTATAAGGCTTAGGTGAAGTTTCTATAAGGCCTAGGCTTTATGAAAAAAATAAAGCCTCACCTCAAATCCTCATTATGGAAAGTACTTCCCGTATCGAAAATCTCCATGATAGCTCTAAAATCAAAATTTGACATCAGCAATAAAATCTAAAACTAAAAAAATGTTACAGATCTTGTGGATCTACGATCATGTATTTTTAGTGCAAAATGTATGATTTAGATGATTTTCTGCAAGATAAACTATTTTTAGCATTTGAAATCCTAATATTTTTCACAATCATAATATTTAAGCCAAAATTATCAATTTAAAAGGTTTCCCATGCTTGAATTACCATTTTTTTTATCAATTATGAGGTGATGGTTTACTTATTTGGTAGGACTGCAACCCTATCAAACCATTACATTATAAAATAAAAAAATCCTATCTAATTTGTCGATTTACATTTATTGCATTTCATAATATTTATTTTAAATTCTACAATTATATCCATACGGTAAAATTTCTTAATTGTCATTATTTGAAGAAAAAGATAATAAAATGTTTAATTATATGAAATAAAGTATTTCACGGATTTATAATTTCTTAAGTGAAAATTCTCTAAAATGAAATTCATTTTTATATAAAGAAAATATGTTGTAAGTAATTTTAATTTGCATATTGCTCCCATATTATAAGTTAAACTATGAATATTTAAAATATAAAATAGGGATTGTATATAATGAGACCATTTACTTTTAGTATAAGGAGGCACAATTACTTATAGAGTAATAATCCTATAGGACCCTCCCTCACCCATGTGTGTAGGACCCCAAAGGATCACCATTAATCGGCACGGATCTCTAAAAAATTTATCACATAGGTATGGGACTTGACTTTTCTATAAGTCCGTGTCAAATTTAATGGTGATCCTTTGGGTCCTATACACATGGGTGGGGGAGGGTCTTATAGGATCATTTCTGTTACTTATAACCATCCGATGTGAAATATGATAGCTTAGGTGTGTCACAAAGTTCAAGAAAATTTGTTTTAAACTTTAAGCTTGGTCAATAGAACAAATGCAGCCATCCAATTTCACATATAATGGTCAAAATTAATTGTGATCACTTTGTACCAAAGATCAATGGTCTCATTGTATAATTTTCCTATAAAATAAGTTCACTTTATGATCAATTTTGAAAAATCAAAACTTAAAATCTTAAATAATAAACAAAATAAATTTAAATGTATAATCGATGAATCCGGGGTGCTCAGGCATGATTGGTTGCTTCTTTTTTAATTATCATCGTTTATTTGAAAATACAAGATGTCTTTATCATTTTGAAAAAGGATTTTTACTTGCTTATCATTTCCTTAAGGGAACTTCTCTAAAATAGATATGAGTTTTATAATAAATTTCAATCTATACTACGTAAATTATATATTTTTAATTAATTTTAAGTATTTGTTTTAAAAACAATAAATTTCTTATACCAATGATTTTAAATTTAATTAATAATTGAATTTGAAGCTATAATATAAATTAATTTTTTTTACAATGGAAAATTTTCGCTATGGCTTTTAACTAGGTATCTCTAAAGCCACTTAGGATTGACATCTAAATTAATCACATAAATTAAATTGACAACACAAAATATCACCACGACAGACATATGTCAGACATCCTATAATTTTTGATGTCAAAATTACATCTTATAATAAACCACACGCTAATTAAAAACCTTTTAATTTACTTTAAAAGAATTCAAATCATGGAGCACATGGAGTCGGCTAGTAACGCATAATACAAAGCAATCGCGTATTGCTCACATCTCACCATCACAGGACGCAAAGCTAGATCGGGTCCGTCCATTCACAAATCCAAGCAAAACCCCGACCTGCCTATCGATCTCGCGGTACACATCCCACCCACCAAGCTCCAACCTACAACAAGGACACGTGCTCCTTCCTTTTAACCACATCCCTATACACTGGCGATGAAACACGTGCGAGCAAGGCAGCCTACACGCCCCCACCCCCAACTCCTCTGTGCAAATCACACACTCACCCTTCTCGCACGTGCCACTCCCCTCACAGGTGTCGTCGTCAAACGTTGGTCCCACACCACCGGCGCTAAGCAACCCCTGCATAGCTTCTAGCAAACGGCCATATCTCATCACTAGTGAAGCAAAAGAAGATGACCCCCCCACCCCAATTCCGGTCATGCTAAGAACTTTTCCGGCGATAATTCCGGCCAAAACCTGGGGCCACTCGGCTTGAGGCTTCATTTTCCTGTGGCTGGAATCTGATCCACGAAGCTCCTGCTCGTGGACCTCGCATAGCACGAGGAGCAAAGTTCCGGCATCTAAGTCAGCGATATCTGAGATGCTGAGACTGGGGCGTTGGGGCTTGCTAGTCTGGAGGAAGTGGGTGAGGGTTCTGAGGAGGTCGACAAAGATGGTAGCGATTAGTTGCGTTTTTTGGTTGAGAGAGAGGGATTCGAGGCGGCGGACTGCGCAGTTGAAGTGGTGGGAGGATTTGGCGAGGAGGTAGAGCCTGTGAAAGTGGAGATTAGATTGCAGAGAGAGAGATCGGATGAGCATGGGGGGCGGCGTGGCGCCGAGGCTTATGACGGCCGCCATGATGGCGTGATCAAGGCCGTCCATGGGGGTGGCGTTTAGTGTGTGAAGGAGGTGGAGGCGGAGGTGGAGGTGGAGGTGGAGGTAAGAGAGATTTATAGAAAGTAGGAGCTGGTGAGGGAGGGGGGAGGAAGTCTGCTTGGTGGAGAGATCATCAAAGGCGAAGGAAAGAGTGAGAGGAACAGTATGGAATGGGGTTTGGGCGGTGGGCTCTTGTCGAGTTCTTACGTGCATGGACGGTAATCCACTTCATCGTTTTCCTTTTGTCATTGGAAAAGTGCCGAGAATATCCTCAATCAATTTTCTAAATGACAACAGAAAATCCTCTACTCTACTCTACCCTAGATCATGATAATCCGTTAATTCTTAGGAATAGAGAAAGGAAAATTGTTTCATGCCTGCTGGACTGCATTTCTGCATATGCTGCCTGTTTTCTTATTAGAATTATTAGAAACTAATTGTTTAAATGTTTTCTTATTAAAATTATTTTTTTAAATTTTTAAAATTTTGTTTATTTTTCATATTCATGAGCTCTGTGTTAGAGGTTACACGTCCTTAAAGAATAAGTCTTAAAATCCATCTAAAAAATAGATTCATTAAAAGACTTATGTTTCTACATATGGGGGATTGGACACATAGAAACCAAGTCTATAGAAAATCGAGTACAATTTCTAAACACCATTAGTAAACAACCAATTGAGACCTTTCTTTCCAAATGCCAGTAAAGAATTATTATATTGATAAATTTGTATTAAAAAAATAAAGGGTTGTATACTATGAGATCATTTATCTTTGTTACAAGGAGGTCATAATTACTCCTAATCATTAGATGTCAAAGTGGATGGCGTGAAATATTTCATGAAGTTCGAGAGAAAGGATCGAGGCATTTTGCCCAATTTTTAAGCAATGAAAAGAGAGAAAGGATTGAGGCATTTTGCCCAAATTTTTTACCACTAGAGTTCCTTGGCCCTTGCCCACTTTACCTTTCTAAAACAACTAAAACCATGTGTGGTTGGGAACCGAGTTTAACTTTGGAATTACCTTTTTATCCATATTTTAAGAAATTTTACGGCAATGTTCGTCCTTTTTTTTTTTTCCCCTGTTTTACCTTTAGTTTAATGTTCTAAACATTACCTGCTTTACCTTTCTAAACATCGCATAGCTTTATTTATTTTTAATTTTTTGGCATTTGTGGGGCAATCTGATGTATAATATATCAAACTACTTAATATTTTGGGCGATCCAATGTTTGAAACGTCAAACTGCCCTATAATATAACGATTTTTTTTATAGAGCAATATGATGTTCCATACATCAAACTAACACATACTTAACTTTTTCTTTTTTTTAAGTGTATTAGTATGATGATTGAAATATTGGACTACCCCATACAAAAGTATAGATTACATCATTAGACGTTATGTTAGTTCAAAACATCATATTGCCTCACAAAAGCAAAAATATAAAATTTTTTAAAAATAGCGGTTCTATATTTAGAACATGAACCTGAGGGAAATTCCATAAGTTTAACTGAACGTGTTACCCTAAGCTTTTTATGTAGCCCTTTTTGGTGTGCATCCTTATAATAGTGTTTCCATCCTATCGACTGCGTGAGAGAGAGACAGTGAACTGCGGCCTTATAACAGTGTAATTGCAACAATTAATTTGACAAGAACTTTGTGCTTTTAGTATATTCAGGATTTATGGAAAGTTTTTGGCAAAACTTGACATGTGAGGGCTTCGAGGGGGTGTGAATTTTCCGGCCCTTTATCATGCAACATTTATCTCGACTTCCAATATCATTGCAACAAATCTTTAGCAACATGTGAAGGCGCGGCCGGGGATGCATGCGTACTCTTGATTATCATGGTTTGAGGGATTGAAAATCATCATATAGCCTAGCAAGTCCATTTGTGCTCTTAAATAATAGATTTGGAGTCTTGAAAAGGATCCGAATCTGTCAAATTTTCAAGAGTTGAAATAGATAGTCCACACAGTTCAACAATTTCTATGACTCCAAATCCTTTTTTTTGTTCTTTTGTTTTTTTTGGGATCGATGATCGCGAGACGCAAATGATGAATCACTCGAGTTTTGGGTTTTAAATCCATGTTCGCCACTTATTGTTTGAGGGAGTCGCAGGTAACCCAACTGCTAGATATGCTTCTCATTTAATTTTGATCATGTTGCATATAAAGAACAAACTCAAAGCAGCGGCAGTTAAGGTGGAAAGTGCAACAGCGTGATATCTGGAGTTTCAAGCTTTGGGGAATTAAGTCGATATCACCTTTACACATGGGTACAGAGAAGCAATTGCAGTTGTTGGGGTTTTCATGTCTAAGCTTCTGGTGTCTGAAGGACTCCCTTAAATTTTAAGTTTGTTTAGTATGTTCCTTCCATAGGTGACGTTTGTATAAGGTGTCAACCTTATACTATTGAAGTAAGGTGCACCACAAAACTATACCTAAAATGTACTTTTGATGCCACTAAGCCTTATGATGATATGAAAATATATTGTTGCCCCTAGTTATGAAATTAAAAGTTTTAGGAATGGTGACAATCAAGCAGATTGATAAACACATGAAATCTTGAAAATGAACTGTCTAGATAATGTGTTAGAAGATGAACTATTTTTAAAACTAAAAGTCCCTTTTTTTTATGTCTATGAATCTTGTTCCAGCCTAGAAAAAACCCTTTTAGTAGGATTTTGATGTGCACCTTACTTTACAGTTTACGTTGAAGGTGTAAACTTTTTTACTTCTTGTATTTATGATGTTTTGAGTAGTCAAACATCTAACCTTCTCAAAAGAAAAAAAGTTACAATATCTCAAAAAATCCAATATATATATATAGGACATTTATTAT
Source organism: Amborella trichopoda (assembly GCF_000471905.2). The sequence goes on from NW_006494943.1 coordinate 4,406,579, forward strand.
AGTTGGCAAAAATAAGTGCCTATCATAAAAGATTGGGGCATTTTGGTCTTTTGTCTTTGAAGATATGTGCGAAATTTTGCGGCGGCACATGGCACTTTGGATCTCTCTCTTTATGCACAGATTCACAGTAATGGAGTTGGGGCGAGTGTCCACCTCTTTTGGCCCTTGTCGCCATTACCTACTACATCATTTCTCTTTCCAAACCCTAATTTTCTTTAAAATTATGCCCTCAAAAGATGAGAAACCTGATCTCTCTCCCAAAAATCTTCTTTTTTTTATAGAGGAATTAATAATTTGGAGATTCGTAATCAAGGATTTCGTGTCTAAGATATATCAAAGTCATTTCATGCAAGTGGGGCTGTCTTTCTGATGATGCTCTCTATGACGTAGGAAGCATTTTGGATGATTCCCTTATGTATCAAAGAATGAGATGGTCCAAATGTGTCGATTCAGAAGTTCATGTTGAAAAATAACAAGGTAGATCCAAAAGAACATGATTGGAAGCAGTGGATATGAAGACTTATAACCCTATTAAAAGTATGATCATTGATAGAGTAAAATGGCAGACCAAGATTCATATAATCAATCTAAATAGTTTGTAAAAAGCTATGATGATGATGATTTATGATTTTCTATTTCAAAAAGTAGCATAGAATTGATGATCTGTAAAAAAAAAAAAAAACTAAAATGAATTTGTTCTTGATCAGCTAGTTGTTGGCGTGATTTTATTAGTTGTTGACGGTTGCAATAACAAACAAAATTGAACTGCCATGCATCTTTGTGACATAAAAATGTATCTTTACGTACCCAAGACTAAACTTTAGGCGAAAACTACTACTCAAAACAACCCTAGTCATACTAGACACGTTTGTTTCACGGGCAAGAACTTTCTTGGAGCTCTTTTCGCTTGAGTACCGCTTTCCCATGTTTGTTTCATGGGGAAGACCTCTCTTGGGGTTCTTTCCGCTGGAGTATCGTTTTCCCATGTTTTTTTTCGTGGGAAGCTCAAGCTCCATTCTTAGTCGACAATGTATTTTTAAAAAGGAAAAAGTTTATATAAGGATGCAACTTTATAATGTAGAACTACGGATGTACCTCAAAAATCCATCGGAAAGATAGTTTTAATGTTGAAAAGCCCTTTGATTAATCATCTCGACATCGAGATGTATGACCATGAAAAATAAAAAGATTTTAAGTTTCAGAAATAATGCATTTTACAACATATTATCTACACCGTCCATTTTCAAGATTTTCACATGTTTATAGATCTAGTTGATTTTAATGATTTTTTAAATTTAAAATTTTATAATTAAATATAAAAATAGATTTTGAGATAATCCTAAGAACATTTTACATCAAAATTATATACCATTATAAAATTTGAAAGTGCACCTTACCTCTACAGCTACGGATGCAACCGTATGCCAACTGCACCCTTTTAAAAAAAAAGCCAATTTACACTTTATTTTGGTACGAAAGCACTTTCTCCCGCTACGAAAAAGTTCTCTTCAAAAACAAATTATTATTGGGCCTTCAAAAAAAGAGCTTTCCAACTAAACAAACATTCCCTTATTATTATTGATATTTTTTTAAAAAAACATTAACAAATATTCCCTCATTAGCACAAACATGAGTGCATTGATTTATTTTTTCTCTTTTATTTCTCCAATTGTCTCTCTATAATGGGCATAAATGTATACACGTGTACACACGTCTCTTTTCACATAATTGAAGTTGATAAACCCTTGGATGAATGACGGAGATAGGAGTGCTTTTTATGGGATTCCTTGCGTGGTGCTAGGCAACAATGATAATTCGACAAAAAGAAGGTCACATAAGTGTGAGGCAAGACCATGCCCACTAAAGATGTTTCCCATTAAAAAGCAACAAAATCGAAGAAATCTCATGTTTGGTGAACCGTGAAAGTACTTTCCCTTTTTTACTCATGCGCTTCGGGATTCTAGTTATCCAGCTTGTGTTGGATTGGGTGGTCCAACCGGTCAAACTCTCACGTTGGATGTATTGATCTAAAGCAAAAATCAAATTTACTAAAAACCAGGTCCAAAACGATTTTTTATTAGTTTTGGTAAGTTAAACAAACTGGTTTTAATTAATTGGAGTAGCTAATAAAGTTGAAAAGCTTTTTTTTAATATGTTTTATATATTTTATTTTTATTTTTATTTAGTTTTTATTTTTTTAAAATGTAGTCCATCCAATTTGATTAATAAATAGATATATTTTGACTAAACCAAATCCCTCAACAATTACGCTATTCGATCTTTAATAACATTGATTTTGCTATGCTCTATGTGCGGAAGAAAACAAATCAATGGGCCATAATCAACATTACATGCATGAAGGGACATGGTATTCGTCTTTGTTACACCATGTAGGAGCCAGTGACTTGACAGGGGTGGCAAGCGAGTTAAAAAACCGTAATGGTGAATTATTTTTGTCTTACACAATGCCAGTTCAAGTTGCTTCTTAGAGCTAATATCCATTTAACATCTCTTGGAAAATGGAGACATATCATGGATGGGATTCAACTTGCTTTATTGCCCAAAGAAATGCTCTTTGAGCATGTCAACAAGAAAAGACATGTGGCTCCAAATGATATTGCAAAGTATGCCTCTAAAAGCTCTCCTCCTTGACTTGTTTCTCTTAGTTTTTTTTTTTTTTTTTTTCACAATTACTTCATGTTTTTAAGGTAATTAGTATTGTATTTTCTTTCATTATTCTTGTTTCTTTTTTCCCTTCCTACACCTCTCGTTGTACAACTTCCTTTCTTAAATTAAACCTCTTAAATTAAATTAAACCAAAAAGGCCATTTAACCCCTACTTTTTTCTACTCTTCAATTTACAGAATTTACCATTCTTTTTTTTTCTTAATCATCTCGTTATCTAAATCCTAGAAATGCATCATTTTCTTTCTGTTTCTTTGTCGCATGCGGTCCTTTTCCTCCTCTCTCTGGTTACCTCTTCTGAATATTTATCCCTCTCCTCATCTTGTGAACCTCACAAGTAAGTCAAAAGAGGCATCACAAATTTATTTATTTTTACGATGATGTTATTCGAAAAAAGAAAGGTAAATTCTGTAATTTGGACATTAAAAATATAAGGTGGGGGTCAAATGTCTTTTTTTGCTTAACTTTGGGGGTTCTATGGGTTTTTATGAAACCAATGAGGTATTTGGGAAAATAACTTTAGAGAGGGGGATTTATGTTTTTTTTTTAGGGAAAAAAAAGAAAGAGCCGGCAACATCTCAATCTTACAATAGATGTACATACCATTTATATATTTTTTGAATGATCCAATGCAATGGTTGTATCATAGTATAATACAATGACACTTGTAGAAAACCATGTTTGCGGTATTTGTATGACCCAAAATTTTGTACACATACTCTCTTTATCTCAATAATCAGCCCCAAAAAAAAAGTTCAATTTGAACCCTATATATGCTCAAAATGAGTCCCCTCCAACAATGAATCTAGACTATTCATTTGGTGAATTTCAAGATCTTAGCCTTAACAAACTCAAAATCATTTCTAACATTGTTCATCTAATAATAAATCCATTTAAAAAAATTGGTAAAGAAAAAATCCTTATAAGGCCTTGATCTAAGCATCTCACCAAAATAGATGGCCTATGTTAATTGGGCTAAAAAAAATTTTCTAGGCTGCGTTCTCAATTTTTTATTTTTTGTCATTTTTCATTAGAATAAAAATAATGTATATTTCAAATTTTGGATCAAACAAATAGCCCTAACAATCATTACATGAAATCAAGACCCTTACTTTGGTATGTAGTACAAAAACTCACAATATGTGAGGGAAGGAGCCCCCTGGTCAGGTGCTCCTACATGGCGATGGCACTATGCTAGGCTTGGGACCGGGCCATCCCTGGCCCTAGTTTCCACAAGGCCACCCAAGCCCGGCCGGGTCCTAACTGGCCCAAAAGGCCTTGGCCCAAGGTCGGCCCTTCCCTATCAGGGTCAGACCGGGCCAAATAATATGAAAAAAAAAAAAAAAAGAAGAAACAAAAAAAAAAAAAAAAAAAAACAAAAGAAAGAGAAAAAATAAGCAAAAAGGAGGGTTAGGCCAAGCTGAACTGAACCAGCCTTAGTCCAGGTCGGTCCTGGGCCTAACCTCATGTCATAGTTGTTTAACCCCGACTTGGCCCATGGGCCACATTTTGTGGCCCAAGACCTAGTTTTCTAAGGCCAGGCTGATCAACCCATGCCGAGCCACCCAACACATTGCCACCCTTACTCCTACAAAGTCGCAAGTAATAATCTAAAGTTTAAGAGAAGTGTGAAGTCCAAAAACAACGAAATCGAAAGTAAAAAGAAAGAAGAAATACATATAGGGTCTAGTTTGTGTAGAGCCTAGGCTCTAAACAATCAAATTAGAGCCTACCTTCAAATAATGTTGAGAAATATGGTTTTAATATTGGAAATATTTTTAATAGTCTTAAAATATATTTTCATATTAATTTTATGAAGTTTAAAGCTTCAAAAATAGTATCGATCGACAGATCTATGAAAACTTGAAAATCTTGAAAATTGACGGTCCAAAAACGTGTTACAAAATACACTATTTTCGAAACTTGAAATCCATTTTTTCCTATGTCTATGCATCTTGATATCGATATGATCGATTTGAAAATATTAGGGCGTCAAAACAACCTCCTGTAGTGAAATTTTTGAGGTAGGCTCAAATTTGATTGTTAGAGCCTCGGCTCAATATAAACTTTGCCCATACATATAATAGTAGAGTGTAGAAGAAGAGAAGAGTAGTAGGGAAATGAGAGAGAGTAAGATAGGGTGAGAGAGAGAGAGAGAAAGGGACAGTAAAAGGGTGGGTCGAAGAGATAAAGAGTTACTTTAGGAGGTTAGATGGAGAGAGATAAGTTGGGTAAGAGATTG
>NW_006494943.1:4416639-4436830 GCF_000471905.2 Amborella trichopoda
GAGAGGAGAGAGAGAGAGAGAGAGCCAAAGCTTTCTGACGATGGTTTTCCGGCATGCACTTCCCTACAAAAACTTGTAGAGACAGGTCTTTAAGGATTTTTCTGGGGAGCTTTAGGAGGTGCGAAGCTTCGCAGAGTGATTGCGAAGACTTTTTAGCAACAAGTGTCAAGGCTTTCTGAGCAAGGACGAGGGTCTCTTTGGGGCCTTAGCAGAATTTGCAGAGGTGCCATACCGGGGTTCAAGTGCTGCTCCGGCAGTTCAGCTGCTGAAGTGGAGGTCACAGAGAGTTCAAATGGCTTTGTCAGCTCTCTGGTTGTTGGAGGAGAAGGAGAAGGGGCTGCATTGAGCTCACCGAAAACTTAGTGGAATTCTGGTGAGCTTTGGTGAACTGCTAAAGTGGGAAACCAGGGAGAAGGGCAATCTGCAGGGTCGTATGGACTTAGGGGAGCTTTTTCTGGGGACTTCCAGTGGCTTTCTCTAACTCCAGCAACAAGCAGAAGGTGGGAAGGATTTTCCTAGTGGGCGAGAGTGAACTCCTGGTGAAGAGGGAAAATGCCAGTGGGAAACCGAAGGGTTGGGGGATCATAACGGTCGCAAAGACGAAGGGTTGTGGGGCGGCGAACGATCACCCTCCCCACTCGCGGCGACATGCCACACCGCAAGTGTCAAGCGGCGTGTCAAATGCGTGCTGACAGCTGGAGCGAGGCATTAATACGCCTTGGTTCACGGGACGTCAATAGTCCTGGGTGATCGCGAGATGGCGATTCCCTCTTTGTGGCGATAGTCTTGCCTTTGACTACGAGACGACGATTCCATCTTAGTGGGCAGACGGCGATAGTCTTGCTCTGGTGAGCGTAGTTTTTTTTTGGCCGCCTAGCATCCTTCATTTTTGTCCGAATGACCGAGTGTTCGGGGGCCATTCCAGACATGAAGAACCTCCCGCGAGAAGGGGAGCTTGGCACTGACATTTTCACCGGCAAGAGCTAGGTGAGAGGTAAACCAATATGGCTCACCAAAGCCTTATGTGAACCCAGGTGGCCTCTGAGTGTCACCTTTGTGAGTGCCCCCATTCAGTTGGTGACGAGGGAAGATAATGATGGAGCAGTGAGCATAGAGGAAGGGGTAGGCTTTCTGCATTGCCTGCACCGAAACGAAGCCTCTAACGCGAACTTGCCGACCCTAGGCAAGCGAATGGTGGAAAACCAGGGCATGCAATGGTCCTCTTCCGGTCTGCGGGTGCAAGGGCACCAGTACCTAAAGGGCTATTCCTCATGGACCCTGAAAGTGGTGTGGGACTTTAGGGATATTTTGAGCCTGGCTACTTTGCCGACTGTCCTCCAATGCTCGGTGGGCTACTACTATCGTTGTTTAAACACGGTCAAAGTGTTGTTGGAGACTTGAAGCCATGCTAGCAACACATGGTTGCTTGGTCACAGAGAGGCAGGGATTTCGCTGATGGACCTGCACTTCGTCGCCGGGCTGCCGCTCCTCGGTGCCATGTATGACAAGTTTATTCCCCTAAACTTTGTCATTTTCGGAGGGGAAAAGGAAGGCAAAGAAACCCCGACGGCTGGGCTTCGTGAGTTGTTCGAGATCTACCAACAACTCTATGATGAGCCCATGAAGGGACGGGTTACCTTCGCCAAGTGGGTAGCGTTCTTTTATGGCGACTATACCGATGAAGCTGGTTCGTCGCCGAGAAAAGAGGGGAAGGAAACCCCACTAGTTTTCGAGCTGCGGAAGAAGAATGGACATGTCTTCTTAGCGGCTTACTTGGCACTTTTCTTGTGCAAATTTGCCCTACCAGGAGGGTCAGACGTCATTCGTCCTGGCGCCTTTTATGTGGCTTGTAACATGGCGCGGGGAAGGGAATACATGCTCGCACAGCCCGTACTGTGCAGCATTTATTATGGTTTGGGCCAGGGGAGTGACCGTCCCAGGGGGATGAAGGGGGGGAGAAATGGCATAGTAGATGGTGACGCCTTCCCAAGGGATTTCAAGACCCCTTTCCCAGTTCATTACGTATATGGTTGGCTTGGAGCTTACTTTCGATACACATACCTTAGAACCAAGGAGCTGGAGGAGAGCATGCGTCTATTTTTGCTAAAGATTGCTGGGCATAAGGCAATTTTCCATCCCTCGGGCCATGCACGTAACCTGTTTTGCAATGACTACCTCCACATGACCCGAGTGGCATTTTCGGTTGGAAGCCTCACAGACCGCGCGTACGACAATGAGCTAAGCCATCACCAGTCCAAAAGAGTTGATGTATATGCTAAGTGTCAAGGGCGGCATTCTCGCCCATCGCACTGTCCATGGTGTGAAGCTTGAGGGCTAGTTTTCTCACCGGTTTGCTTGGCAGCATGGGATGGATCAGGGGTGCCCGTTCTCTGTGCTCTTTGAGAAGCGGCATAGCAAGGCAGCCCGCTGGAAGAAGGACAAATTGGGAACCTGCCGGGAGACTTGGCACACGAGGCACGTTCGCACTGCATGGGCCACATGCTTGGAGGCCACCAAGGTTAACAAGTACGTGCTGCCCCATTTTGGCAGAATGGCCCGGGCGACTAAAGCCCATGATCATTGATGGAGAATCATGAAAAAGGGGTACTGGGACATGGACCACCCCTGGAAAAGGGAGGATGACCGCTGGAGCCAAGACACCAGGCAACGAAAATTGGCTAAGACCCCTCCCCTAGGAGAAATCTTTACCCTAGGCTTTCCTTATGATTGGCGCATACTCGGGCGGTCTCGCTGACTTACCATGGACAAATGTTTGTTGCGGTTTCTTAGTCTGGAGAAGAAGACAGAGAGTATTATTTACCACCTCTCTGAGATCTTCAAATGGAAGGAAGGTCGTAAAGTCTTGGGGTATGAAGGGCGTCCGGTTTGGGACTTAAATGAGCTGATAGGGAGCGGTCCTCATAGTAAATTGACCGCTAGTTCTTCCAAGTTTGGGACTTCAAAGGCTGTTGCGCCTGAGCAGGCAAAAGGGAAGAAGAGAAATTTGGCTGCTGCTCCTGAGCTAGCGAAGAAGAAGAGGCAGGCTGTTGCGTCTAAGCCCACAGAACGAAAGACGAAAAAGCAGGATGTCGAGCCCGATCCAGAGAAGAAGAAAAGGCAAGATGCTGCACCTGAGCCGACGAAGGGAAAGAAGAAAAAGCAGGCTGCTGAGCTTGAGCTGGAGGAGGGAAAGAAGGAAAAGCAGGCTGCCCCAGCGATTCCTCGCACTTCAGCCAAAAAGGCAAGCAGAGCCTCGGTGGGCAAAGGGTGTAGGATCCCAGTGGTTCATGAGTCAGAAGATGGCTTTATATTGGGAAGCGACACTTGAGGCTGAAGGGGAGGGCTCAATTCCAATAGTGGTAGACGGGGGTGATAGGGCTGCTCCTGACGAGGCGACGGAGGCAAAGATGGCCCCCGGAGTGCTGACGGTTTTTGAGCCTACCGAGAAAAGGGAAGTCCCGGTAGAGCTTGTGATAATAGAAGAGGCCGGGGCCCCAAGAACCAAAGAGGGCCCATTCAAGCAACAACATGTGGCTGCCTTGAGTGATGCATATGAGGGGAGCGTAGAAGTAGGATGCCTTGAGGGACTAGGCTTGGAGGGTCCTGAGGCGGCAGGTGCCGTGGGGGAGCCTGTTGCTAAAATGATCGCTGCGAAAGACACGGAAGAGGAAAGAGAGGGAGAGGGTGTCAAGCTTCCTGAGGTGGGGGCAGTTCGAGAAGAGGGACCAAGGGGAGAGATCGCTACTCTAGAGGAGGGAGCTGATGTGGTACATCATGAGATTGAGGTAGCGACTTCAGGTGAAGAGGCCAGTCTTGCCTTGGTTGTGGTTGCGGTGCCTGCAGAGGACGAGGCGATGGTGCCTAGGTGTGCGAAGGGATCGAGCCTGGTGTGGTCATGACTAGGGGCCAGAGCGAGGGAGCGGTTGCCGAGGCGCCAGAGCAACATGAGGTTGCTCCCGAATCTGGGGAACCTGAGGCTCTGGCTGCAACCGAGAGAGCTCATGCTGTGGTTGCTCCTGCCGCATTACCCAAGCCCACTTTTAGTGGAATGCCAGGCGTCTTCTTTGAGATGTTGCGAGCGAGTTTCCAAAAGCTGAAAGAGCTGCCCCTTGAAGAGATTGGCACGTCACTTTTGCAGTTGAGGGGGATCACCGTAGGAAATGCGCTTGAGGTGCTCCCTTACTTCAACAACCTTGCCAACGAGCTGGAGGGACGGAGAATGGAGGCTCTGCAGATGGAGAAGGCTGCTAAGCAACTGGAGGATTCAAAGCTGGAGTGGTTGGAGAATTCCCTCAGATAGGGCCGAGAGTTGGTTGATGCCCAAGTGGGGGAAATAGATGCTACCGCCTCTCAGAGGTCCGCCCTCGTTGAGAAAGCCGCAACGCGCCATGGCGAGGTACAGACCCTAAAGGTAAAAATAGCTAAATGGGAGTGAGCGCTTGAGGAGTTGGAGAAGGAGACAACAGCCTGGGAAGCCATGGATAAGGAGTTAGGCCAAAAGTTACTGGACCTTGAGGGTCCTTGAGGGTCCTTGAGGGAGCAAATGGCTTTAGTGGACCATGAGGCCAACATGGTGGCCGGATTGAGGGCCGAGATCGAGCAAGTGAAGGCGTCTACTGAAGAATGTAGAGGGAAGGTCAATGATATTATTGACCGCTTTTGATGGTGCCTTCTTTCCATTTTTTTTGTAAAGAAAAGACACTTGTAATATTTTTTTGATGAATGAAATGACCCTTTTCTCTTCCTTGTGCATGGCATGTCTTTTGTTCCCTCTTTTTCATCTTCATTTCATTGCTTCCGTCCCTCCATGGTTTGAGACAAGAAAGAGTAGCCCACTCCTTGCTTCATCTTGTGGCAGCCTGCTATGGCTTCAATGACCTCGAATGAGGGAGCAGTCACTACCTCACCCCTGAGTGTTTGATTGGAGAGGGGCTCATAATTCATGGTCCTCATGATTTGATGAGCCTGCTCGCTGTAAATGCTCCAGTTTGTGGGAGCTTTAGATTTGATTCGAAGTACATTGCTTTTGAGCTCATCATAAGTCTTGTTCTCAAGGACAAACTCCTTTAAGTGCTTTGAAGCGACGCGCATAGCCTTTAGCTGATTCTGGAGGTTACGCGCCTCGCTTCTTAGCTCCATCATGGGGTCTTGTTCTTGAGAGCCAGAGGGTTGACTCTTGTCAGCCTGTACTTCCTCGACAACCTCGTAGAAGTGTAGGACCTTCATTTGGCTGCTGGTGATCTCCTTGTTCAAGGAGGACAAAATTTGGAGCACCTTCCGTGGCAGTTGGTGGCCAGTTTTGCCTTTAGGAAAGCGATGGGGACATGCATAACCTTTTGCTGGTCTGATGTATAGGTGACCCTTGGTGCTGGAAGGTCCATCTTTAGGGCTTCCTTGGGCTCAGGGGGCTACTTCTGACTCGTCGTTTTGTTCTAGTGAATTAGAAGTAGAGGGAGAAACTTTGTCTTTGGGAGAGGACACAATGACCTTGAAGAGGTGGCAATGTATACTTGGGTGAATGGGGATCAAAGGGAGGATCTTGCCTTGTCTTTCCTCTTCTATGAACATATATGTGATCATTCTCCCCAGATCCTCAACGTCGTCATGAGCGAAGGTCCCGTCTCTCTCACAGACTTTCGATCATCATCTTTTGGGTTTTCTGATGCTGGAATAGTACTTGGCATCGGCGTTGTGAGTTTCAGCTACAAGGAACGGTCTTTTGTCAGCATAGACGGTGTGTTGCCTTCCATCTCAGCTGTACTTGAAACATTGGTGGAGTGTGGAAGGAACCACCCCCTGAAGCCAAGGACGACCAAGCAGGACGTTGTAAGAGGTATTGGTGTCGATTACATGGAATTTAGCATAATTGTTGAGATCATCGCTCTTGAGGCGAAGACGCACTGTGCCGGCTGAATTTTCTCCTGACTGGTTGAACCCTTGCACAGTGATGTGGGAGGAGAGAGGTCGTCAGATCTAATCCCAGTCGAGTGAGAATCCTTCTTGGGATAAGGTTAACTGCTGACCCTCCATCCACTATGATCCGATTGAGAGGGTAGGCGTGCAGTTCACCATTCACAAAGAGGGGGCGATTGTGGAATTTGCCTCCCAATTGAAGGTAATCTTCGGAAAAGGAGATTGTCAAGCACCCACTTAGAATGGCTGGGTCAACCTCAATAGTTTCCACCTCTGTCTTGTAAACAGCTTGAACCAGAGCCATACGATAGTCTCTAGATAGTAGGAGGGCATTATAGATACTTAAAAGGGCTAGAAACTTTCTCAAGTACTCAATTTATCGTATTTTATCTTATCCGCATTCGTCTTATGTGTTCCTGATCCAGTCACTAGTGTAGGTGGTAGGGTAGCTTAGGAACAGGCTTTGGTTGAGTTCTTGTTTGTGACACTGGCTAACTTTGTTCTGCCGGTGCGGTCTGAGTTGATAGGGTAGTAATAGGAATTTGTACTAGGGATGTAGAGGTTTGAGGTTTAGGCTTAGTGGAAAATAAAGGATTAGGAAATTTGAGGATCTTGATCTTTTGAGGTGTGGGCTGTAGCTTCCTTCCCGATCTTGAGTTCATTTGCCACGTGCTAGCTGGTACTTTCAAGATTTACACCATGTGGGAGGCTTCTCTAGAAGAGGAGGTCGAGGATGACTCGGCTTTGGCCCGGGCTGCCAGGGCATTGGCGGCTATCGAGAATCCTGCTGCCTGGGCCAACATTTCTTTAAGGCGCTCTTGCTGCGACGTGGTGAGGCTGGTGCCTCCAAACTCTTTGTTTAGAGTGTTGAAATCTGGGCATCGCCAAGAGGTACCTGCAGAAGGAATAGAGGAGTGGGAAGGAGAAGAAGAGTTAGAACGTTTCGGGCAGCTTTTTACGTCGTCACCGAAATTGGACGTTTGCAAGGGGTATTAAAGGTCATGCCCTAACTTTGAACCTTGTGGGGTGCTTTTAACGTCGTCACCCATTTTGGTTGACTCCTGAGATATTGATAACTCAGGGCCGTATGCCTGATTGGACAATAAGATGAGGCGAGCTGCACCTGGGATGAAGTCCCTCAAGATCGGCAGTGGTGGAAGGGGCCTGAGGAATTCTTCCTCATCTAGTGGCTGAGGAAGATGATTCCTTTGGCGGGCTGACCTAGGTGCTCGCCATCTCTTTCAGAATCCCTGAGGGGGTGTTTGGACCGCCCTATCAGGCTGGTGAGGGGCCCTAGCATGGTAGACTGCCTCACGATTTAGGGATTTGAGCCTACTTCGCCCATGGTAGACTTCCCAGGGCTGAGAGGTCGAGGGCTCTGAAAGGTCTAGTGCATGCTCATGAGGGGCTAGTAGCAAGGCTTCCTCTTGAACGGGAGCGAGGTCTTAGACATGTCCTGAGAGAACCGCACAAGCGATGTGGCCTTACTAGACTTTCTCCCCGACTATAGCCTCGAACCTAGTGTACTCCTTAAGTTCGTGACCCCACACTTGGTGATAGGGGCACCAGAGGTTTTTCATGCCCCGGACAAGATGCTTAGGCTGTCTGGCTAACTTGGGGGATTACAAGACCCTGATGGAGCATTGCCTCAAAGAGGCCCTGCAGAGGGTCTTGCTCAATATTTTGCTGGGCTTGCGTCAAGGAGTCTTCTTGCACAGGCGGAAGAGGGACCTGAGGGTGTCTTGCTGGGTCACCTTGAACCTTCTGACACTGCTGCATCTTTTCTGCTAAGAGTTTATGGAAGCCAGTGCACTCACTGGTGTCATGACCTCGTATCTGGTGGTACGCGCACCAGAGGTTCTCGATTCCTGAAGGCAAGAACTTGGGTTGCCTTGTCAGCTTTGGGGTGGCGATCCCTTCTTCGAGTATTATAGAGAAAAATGCACGAAGGATAGTGCGTGCCCCATCGTCCTCTTGGATCATGACTATGTGAGATGCCTCGAATGCCTTTTTCAACTCTTTGAGCTTTATCTAGCCCTTAAGGGCCTCGATAGTGTCATTGAGCTTGTAGCAGTCGTGAGTAGGGTGGGCTACTCTCTTATGCTAGGCGCAGTACTTCTCATTCGACTCTTGCCCCGACGACTCTACAGTGGTGACCTCTGGCAGCTGCATCATGTTCTATTCTAATAGCAGTTAGAGCACTGCAGGGGGTCCACTCTGTGTCAAAGGGCTAAACTTTATTCTGGTGTTAGGTCCAGTAGTCGTTTCGCATACTGTTTTTAGGAGGCGAGACCGCATTGTTTGACTACTGCTTGCCCCCGGTTTGAGGCGTCTGTGCTTTAGAGAGGTCGAGAGAGTGGGGAGTCATGCCTTTGATGTCAGACATGGTGACGGCCGCGCTGATCACTGCCTTTGGATTGCCTTGACTGTTGGAGTGAGAGTTTGAGCTGGAGGATTGCTGACGAGGGTTGCCGTGGTGCTTGAACAATCCCTCGATATGAACTGCCTTAGAGATGAGGGTGGATTGGATGCCTCGACATGGAGGGTGATCTTGAGATGCATGTTTCGTATGTAGGTCTGGACTGTGTCCTTCTTGATCATGGGAGTAGCATGCAAGGTCGTCAACTCTCTCCATCGGGTGATGAACTTGTCAACCGGCTCACCATGGTCTTGAATCAAGGTGAGGACCTTGATGGTTTCCACGTTCCTTTGGACTTCGTAGAAGCACGATAGAACAATTGCTCCATTTCCTGCCAAGTGTGCACCAAGTTTGGCAGCAGCCGGGTATACCACTACAAGGCTGGTCCTTCGAGAGTCTCGATGAACTAGTGGAGGAAGAGACATTCGTTAGTTGCCGTCTCTTGACGGGCCGCTTGGAAGTGGGTCGTATGTTGGTGAGGAGACGTAGAACCATTGAACAGGGGGAGTTTCCCTTTTTAGTAGTTCGGGGGAAATGACACCTGGTCAATGTACGAAGGATACGACTTTTGGTAGAGTGGTGTCTTCCGCAAGCCCGGGGCCTTGTTCTTGAGGCTGTGGGCCACCATAGCATCTATGTAGGTTTGGGAGACCCTGCGAGAAGAGGAGCTATCTTGGGAGACCGGAGGGGGAATCTGCCTAGGAGTTGTGTCCTCACCGATCGGGGAATCAGACGAAGAAGGGGACCTAGAGGCCTCTAGGCGCTCCATCTTTCCGACGATGGCTTGCATCATTTCCTCGAACTTGTTCATCCGCTCTTCCTGAGTGTTGTTCGGGTCATTGATCACCATGCCATTGACCGTTTCTTCTTGGAGGTCAGAGTCAAGTGATGCAAGAGATTGCCGAGGTTGGCGAGTCATGTGTGGTAAGTCAGTCAAGAGGGGCTCATCTTGCCCAGACTAGACTCGAGATTTGTATGCCGATCTTGAGAGGACCGGTTCTTGATGGTCTTGGGACCGTGACTTCTGGGTGGTGATCACCGAACAGTATTCCTGGACTTGCTCATGTTCTGGAGTTTGAAGAGGGAAGAAGGGATTACAAGGCAAGAGGTCGTCAAGGGTGGTGACCTCGATTGCCTTGGAGGTTTCCTTGGTCAGGATCTGCATGCCTCTTTTCTGCTTGATCCTGAGGCGGATGTGGACCTAATTTCATAACTGAGCCTGAGACCTGGACTGCCCCGTTTTCTTCGCATAGGTGAGGGTCATGTCTATGAGCTGGAGTAGAGAGTGGAGCCCAAGGATGGAGGGCAGCTTGGGTTCTTTTCTTGGAGGCTGAAGGCCTCTGTCTGACATCAAGCCATTGCCCCAAATTCCTTTGTGAGGCCCGAGTATTCGGTTGACCAGGGGCTGGCTCAAGATGGTACTCTTAGGGAAGACCTTTGAGTACAAAGGCTTGAGGTGCTTGCCTGGTGTCAGGGAAGCGGCAATGGAAGAAGCTAGTTCATGACTCCACCTGAGTCTGGATCCGAGAGGGACATACAAAGATGGTGTGTGTGAACCTTTAGGGTTAGCCATCCGGGTGACTTGGGGGTCAGCCCGGGCTCGATCAATGGGTTCGTCCTGAGGAGGCCGAGACCCATGAGCTTGTGTTTGTGAGAGACGAGGTGGGAGCTTGTCTCTCATAAGGTGAAGTTGTGTGTGCCAAGAGGGAAGATGGAACGGTCGACCGCCCTATGCTCGAGGTGGCATAGAGCTAGTGCTGCCCTTATCTGTGGAAAGCGAATGCATGACACATGTAGGGTTTGGCCCTAGAAGGCCTGGCCCTGAATGCGAGCTCAAGGCAACATGAGGGTTGGCTCGAGGTGTGGCTTGAGTGGATAGACCACGAGCCTTTGAGTGTGTGCGAGGGGTGAAGACCTCCGCCTCTGTGTACCGACCTTTCAGGTGTGGAGGCTCAGAGTAGTGAAGGAGCACAGGGGGTTGCCTTGTGGCGACCTTCAGGAGTGATGGCAGTTTGCTTGCCTTTTCGCAGGGATGGACGGGGCAGTGTTCCGACGTACCGCAATAGTATGACTGGCAGAAGGTTTGCCAGTAGCAAGATGTACGGCAGCAGGAGTGCTACCCATGCAAGGGGCCTTGGGGGAGAGTCCACCAGGGCGAGAAAGCGGGGAGGCAAGGACCTTTAAGTCCCCTCTCGCACCAATCCAGGTGAGAACCTGGGGGCTGGATCGTGAGGCTTGACTCAGAAGGAGAGTAGGGAAGGAGGCTTGAGCCACTCGCTTCACTGGGACAACCATGAGTGCAGGGTTAAGGAAGTCCTTGACCTGGATGAATGGGTTGAACAACCCAACTGCCATAGAAATAGGTGCAAAAGGTAAAAAGGAAATTGGTCAAACAAGAGAGAACCGACTAAGGGGTAGTAAGTCCCCAATAGAGTCGCCAAGCTGGTTAGGTGCCTCGATCTCGCCCTCCAAATCTAGGTGATCTGGCGGCACGTATCTCAGGTTTCTGGTAAACCCAATATTTGAGATCGCTCTATTAGAACTTTGCACGAGAGAGGAATTTTAGGTGGGTTCGGGACTTACTCGGCTAGCTCGCCTGGGCGCCCTCTTAGATCATGAAGAAAGCCCCTCAGCTACTTGAGTCGGTTCGTAATCGCCTCCCTTGACCTGTAATCCTCTTGTTTTTTTGCACAACACTTCTATGGTTAATTTGTAAGACAAGTGGGTTGAAGGGACCCACCTTTGTCTTAGGGCAATGCACGTTCATATGAGAAGGCGATGAAGTGCAAGGTTCGGGGAAAGATAAAAAAGAGAAGAGAGCTTGATGTAGGGGTGAGACTAGCATGATAACCAGAAATTACTGACTCGGAGTGGTAGCAAGACAGGCATGGTTCTCAATACCAGCATGGCGGCAATGCTACTCGAAACAGAGGTCGGTGTGTCGGTGATAGGCTAGGTCTATCCTCAGTCAAGTGAGAGAAGAAAGAGGTGAAGAGGAAAGAACGAGACGACAAAGAGAAGGGGAAATCCGGACGTCAATAGGCATCGCGGTGAGCAAGGCAAGGAGACATCGCATCCCTTGTGGACGACGCTAGCTCCTGACGAGGCACACAGTGATAGTTTCTCCTAGGTCGCACGACAATAGGCGCTGGATGTAGGGAGAACGACGACGAGCACCGGGCACGTGGAGGAGGCTCGTGGACGATGATAGGTGTTGCTAAAGCTCCTAGTGGGCGGCGATAGGTATCGCCGTCTACGCTAACTGCGTGACAAGGAGAGACCCCCTGCAAGCGGCAACAAACCTTGCCATTTAGGTTCTTCATCGAGACGTCAAAGCTACGTCTGTGGGTGGTGATGGGCAGCGCCATCTATAGATCACACTTGAAGGAAGAAACAGACGAGTAGAAAGGAAAGGAGACTCACGCATGGTGCCGCCATCACCATGCGCGCCTGTGAGACCAAGGGAGAGGCTTGCACGACACTGCCACTTCCATGCATGGACACTGCCGTGTATGACCCCTGCGAGGAACTCAGATAAAGAAGAATGAGAAGCAAGAGAGAAGAGGAAATAAAAAGAAGAGAGAGAAATTTTACCTCAAACTTAGGGGTATCGGTCAAAAGTTTCTCTCACCTCACTCCCTCTCTCAAGCGTGACACAACAATGGTAAGAAAGAGAAACTTGTATTAAGTGAAAAATCTCTCTTGTGTGTGTATGCCTCTGTCTCTTTTTCTCATACAATGATGGTGAACAAGGGTGGATGATCAAAAGTAACCCTAATTGCTGGAAATTAAGATTAAATTGAATTAAAAGAAATTAAAAAATAGGAGGCAAAATAACATATTTTCCCATTCCTAACAAGTTGTGGAATTTCATAACAGCCCCTGTGTTGCCCTACGACTTGCGTGATCTTGCATAGCTTATCCGGGGTTGTTTTGATGCCTGGTTGATCATAAGATAGTTGTTTTCTTATAGGACTCGACATAGCGATCGATTTGATACCAACTTCAAGCCATTGATCGTATTTTTGGTGCATGATCATGTGACTTGATATTTAAGTAGATCTTGAAACTTTGGATCGATAGTGTGCTCGTTCCTTAATGTTTTTCTGATATTTTTTTGGCTGAATCACACTGAGCATGCCACTATGATCATGAGGCACCAAACGCAACTCGATTCCTTGGCCGAAAGAAGATTTTGCAAGTTTGAAATTTTGGCCAGAATCAAGGATTCCAGTGACGGAATTTGCAGTCTATTTGTTGGCTTTGTGTGCAGAATCCGACCGTTAATCATGAACAGGGTTCTGGTCAGAGATGGCCCGAGACCTTACGCCTGCAATGGAATTGGTCTTGTGTCGATTGAGCTCGCGAGCGGCGTGATCTGGCCACTCGAGCGAGGCACGATGCTGCTGAATTTCCTGCACTTTCTTCATGGATCAGCAACAGCTCTCTAGCTTTTCTTCGCGCTCAGGTATTGTCACAGGGCGTGCCACATATCGAATTGCTCGTCTTGACTAGACGAATATGCTCACCAAATTTAAGTGTGATCTGATTTAGGACGATTGAGATATGAGTGTCAAAATCCACTGGTCATGACTCTCCCTTCAGTGGTGTAGTGTTACAGGGTGCCCCACATGAATAGCATGTGGCTTCTCCTGTTTCACTCTTTTGCCTATAACTTCTTCCTGGAATATCCGTTTGAACTGAAACTTGGCCTCTGGGGATTTTCAACTGTGCCGGATCCAATGGTGGTCGTCCCCACAGCAATTTGAGAGACTGAAATGTAGCTCTAGTTAGAGGCCGTTTCAGGGTGCTAGAGGTTGATTCTGCCAGAACTGTTTCTCAGTCTGCACTGCGTTAGACATGTCAGAATGCGACGAAACTTGACAGGAGACTCTTGAGAGACCTCATGAAGATTTTGGATAGTTCTGAGACTGTCGAATTTCCTCTACTTATTAGGCCTTTATTGAGCGGGGCTCCATGTTGATGAAAACTATCTTCCAACAAACATCACTACAAAAAAGTTCCTTATACATCACCTTGAGCAGCCTATCCCCAAGCCACTTATGAGACCATAAATTAACGAGCTTCCCATTGTCAATAACCCATTTAATATGCTTGAGAACAAGATCCCTTGAGGAAAAAATTCCTTCCCATGTTTGGGATTGGTAACGGCCACCTCTGCCCTTGCTAATAAAACTATTATTATCGATTCTGTAATTGGAAATAAGCACCTCTTTCTATAGTTGTTGCATGTCCTCCAAAGACCTCCACCATCATTTTGCTAATAAGGTCTATTTGACACACTTAAGAGCTTCCTAATATTCAGGCCCCCTTCCATTTTTGGAATATACACCTTCTCCCAACTTATTTAGTGGTACTTCCTACCCACATCTAAAGTTCCTCAAAGAAAATTCCTCATTAGTTTTTCAATCTCTTTAACCACAAGAGCAGGCATATGTAGTAGTGATCAAATATATGGCATATTAGCTAAATATGATATAATCAAAATAATTTGTCCTCCCAGGGATAAAAAATTTTGTTTTCCATAAATCCAACTTCCAGTGGAATGATTTGGCTCAGGTTTTAGGTTGCATTGTGGATTACCATCCAAGTTCTTCCATTCCACTCTATCATATGTTTTTTCCATATCCAACTTTTATAAGAATACCAGGTCACCACTTAAAGCTCTTAAAAGAAAAAATTCTTATGCAATTAGGATGCTATCCATTATTATGTTCTTAATTAAAGCAGATTAGGGACCAAAAATAACTTTATTGAGCATCTTCTTGAACCTACTCGTCAGCACCTTTGCAATGATTTTGTATAAGCTTGTAAGTATGCATATAGGTCTCAGATCATTTAGGCCATTTATTGAGTCACGCTTTGGAATTAAGGCAATAAAAGTGAAGTTAATGCTTTTATTAATTATCCTACTCTCCAAAAATTATCTTACCATATAAAAAATATCATCTTTCATCACACCCCAAAAAGTTTGAAAAAAAGACAAAAGAAACCCATCCAGCTCAAGTGCTTTGTCAGCTGCCAAAGAAAACATTGTTCCTTTAACTTTCTTCAAAGTAACTGGAGTTTCAAGTTCTCTAGCCTTAAGATCATCTAGTTTTGAAAGGCACCCTCAGAAAAATCACTCCAAAAGGTTGTTCACTAGTGAAGGCCTTTTCAAAGTGGGTAATGAATTCATTTTTCCAACCGAAAACATCATTCTCCCCAATCCTCGAAGACTTATTCCTGAAATATCATTTTGTCTCCTTTTCACATTGGCTATAGCATGGAAATATCAAGTGTTCAAGTCATCCTACTTCAACCATTTGACTCTTGATCTTCGTCGCCAGTAAATCTCCTTCTGTCTTAAAAGATTATGCAAAGAATTATGAAGTTATAATCTTTGAGCGAAGATGGCATCAGTAACCACGGCATTCAACTGAGTATTGTCATCCAATTGAGAAATGGTCTACAAAACTTGATCTATCTTATTATGAAGAATAAATCTTGTGGATTTTTTCTAATCAATTAATTTGTGTTTCACATTAGCAACTTCTTATGAATTTTGAAATCACATCACCCAAGAACAAATCATATTTAGCCAAGTATTCCTAGTAATTTCTCTTATCACATCTTCTAAAAGCCATGCACTCTCCATCTTAAAAAGACGAGGGCCCAAACTATCATTAGAGGTAAAAATACATAAAGGAATATGATCCTAAGAAAGTTTAAGCATTGTCATGACTCCAACAAACAAAAAAAATTGTCTCCCAATCGACCAAAAATCTATCAAGTTTGCTCATTATCAGATTTAAGGTACTACAATTAGTCCATTTACACAATGCACCATTGGTAGGCAATTTAATCAAACAAATGGACATTATGAAGTCATTAAACATGCGCATACAAATATTGGCTGGGATATTCAAAGAAGTTTCATCAAGCCTACAAGTAAACTTGGAATCCATTCCCACATACATAGGCAAAGCCACATCCATAGCAAGATTCAACATTTCCTCAGTAAAGGCATGTTTAAAGCCTCAACATTTGGTTCATAAACATTCAACAACATCTATCAAAAAGAAGAGAAAGGGACTTCAAAAATAACATCTAGACAATGATTTTTCTGGATAATGTAAACACAATTCAAAATTGAAGGATCCCAAAAAACCTATAACCTCCCCCCTGAGGCTCCCACAGAATCAACCCCATAAAAATTAACGGCCCATAACCTCTCTAATAGTTTTAACCGTAAGATTGGGCAGTTTTGTTTTCTGTAACATCACAACATCTGGTCCATGTTTAGAAACCAAAAGTTTTACTTCTTATTTTCTTTTGACATCTCCTAACCCACGAACGTTTCAAGAAAAGATTTTCATTAACCCAAAATAGCATAACAGCCGTCAATGGCGGCTCCAAAGAAGCCGGCAGATGGTTGTCCCGAACAATCACCATTATCGTCATCCTCACTATCATCACTTAAAACAACCACCTCACCAGACTCGTTTTTGCAGCTTGAACTCGCAGAGGCTTGGCCCTCCTTTTGCAGCCACCCTTGCCGATGAACAAGTCGGTTTCAGCGTCACCTTCGATTATCCTTTCCCTTCTTTGCTCACTTTCACTGGCTTTTCAGCACTAATCGGCTGCATGTTCCTCCAGCTGATATTTACTATTTAGGATTTTTAGAAATTGGATAACTCCAATTCATTATCCTTTTCTACTTATACAATGATTCCATAATGTTCTCTAAAATTTAGATCTATAAAATACTACCAAATTGGTCTTTTTAATAACTAAGCATCTTATGCCAAAACGTTAGGTATAATTTCCACGAGAAAAAAAGCTAATATAAGGTTGAGCCCTAAATAATTAAACTACGGCACACCTAAAAAATTTACCAAAAATAGTTGTTTTGACGATGAAAAACCCTCAAATCCAATCTCATCTCGATGTTGAGATCTATGAGTATTAAAAAAAATGAACTTCGATTCTTGGAAATAGTAAATCCTATATAAACTTTTTCCATCTTATAATGCATTATCTAAGCTGTAAATATTCAAGATTTTTAAACGTTCATAGATTTGTTTGATCTACACTATTTTTGAAACTTTAAATTTTATAATTAGAGATGAAAATAAATTTTTAAGCCATCATAAAAATTTTCAGCATTGAAACATCTTTTGATACTTCCATTGAATGTTTAGGTCCTCGGCTTTATACAAACTGCCCCATTTCCTTGAACGTTGGGCTTTTTATATCTAAAGCTAAAAAGTTTCATTACAAATATCCAGAATAACAAAAACCTTTATACTAAAAGACAACATGGTACTTCATCAATTTAATATATATTTTATGAATTTCTTTAAAAAGAGCACCTTATAAAAAAAAAAAATTGAATTTCATCTCGAAAGTCTTAGTGCAACCAATATTGACAAAGATTATATGATTATACATCTCGAAAATGTGTCGACAATCTTCCAATAGAAAATGCGACTATCATTATACATCTCGAAAGTCTAAGTGCAACCAATATTGACAAAGATTATATGATAGACTTCTTTGTCATTTTATAAAAATAATTTACTAGTTCTGTAATTTTGAAGAAAATAGAACCTTATTCAAAACGAATTGGAATTCTACAATCCAAAAATTCATTTTTAATAAATTTTACATTGCATATTGTTTTCCAATATTTGTTTTAAACTAGAAGGTGAAATTTTAGAAAATGTGCACCATATCTAAAATTATTTCATTTTATGACCATGATTTTGAAAGATCAAGTTATTTAAAATTTATGTAATAAATATAAGTGAATTAAAAGCTATATTATAAATAAAATGAACTTAAAAACCTTCATAATCAGTATTTTCTTTAAAATTAAAAAGGTCAACTCGGAATAAAACTACAAAATTTGCTCATTACAATTATTTACATTGCAGCTTGGAAAATAAAATTTGTAATCAGAAAAATTGTAAATTCAATCAAATTATAAAAATAAATAATATACCTAGCTTTTTCAAAAGAAAAATCCTCTAAATTGGTTTTTTAAAATCCCAACCTTTTTACATGTAAATCTCTGCATTGATTTTCTGAAGTCCAAAGCTGGGATGATTTTAAGGTAAAATGTGCGAAGAATACCGAACAAACTCAAAAGAACTTTAGTAATTACGCTGCCAGGGTATATCTGTGAACAGAGCCTTATTTTATTTCAGGAGATGGAGCTGTTCCAAGGTATACATAGACACCTTGTTAATGACATCCACTATCTTATACAACTAAGATGTATAAGATCCCATAATACTTATTTCATATCGGCTTCTCATCAAATCTTATCCTGAATTTTCTATCTTACATTGATCTTCTATTTTTTAGGACTTTTAAGATAACTTTTTAGGTTTTAGGATGATTTCCTAGATTTTTAGGATTCATGGGAGATTGGCTAAGACTTTCTAGAAGGTTAGGACCATGGTTTAAGGACTATGGACTATGGGAGAGGTAACCTAAGGTATACTAAGATAGCAAAGTCCTTAGGGATTTACTAAACATTTCTAGAGCATTTTTAAGGATTATAAAGTAGGGAAAAATAAGAAAAAAATAGCCAATTTCAAAATGATGTGGTTTGTAAAAGGCCAAGGCCCTAAACAATCAAAGTAAGGCGCACCTTCAAATAGTGTCGGACGATGTTGTTTTAATACTAGAAATCTTTGTGATGGCCTAAAAAATTATTTTCATATCTAATTATAAAATTTAAAGCTTCAAAATAAGTGTACATCGAGTAGATCTATGAACACTTGAAAATCTTGAACATTGACGGTCCAAAATGCATTACAAGATTAACTATTTTCAAAACTTGAATTCCATTTTTTCTTATTTCCATGCATCTTGATGTCGAAATGATCAATTTGAGGATTTCAAGACATCGAAACAAGCTCTTCTAGTGAAATTTTTGAGGTACGCCTTAAGTTGATTGTTTAAAGCCTCGCCATTATATAAACTATTCCGATTTCAAAATGGGATGTCTACAATATTATATTGTAACCTAAATAGATCGAATCAATATTGAGAAATACCAATGCCCACATTTATTCTATAAAATATTAATTAATATTTTATTACTCTATTTTACAATGTCATAAACCACATGCAAGGCACATGCTCTTGCCAGTAATATCAAGAGAAATTTATAGAAAAATCTTGTTTTATTGTTTTTGAAATTCATTTTTTCTCATTTCCATGCATCTTGAAGTCGAGATGATCAATTTGAAGATTTCTTAGCATCGAAACAACCTCTTTTGGTAAAATTTTTGAGGTGAGCCTTAAAATAATTGTTTAGAGCCTCACCCTTATATAAACTTTTTCCATTTCAAAATGGGATGTCTATAGCATTATATTGTAACCTAAATAAATAGAATCAATATTGAGAAATACCAATGGCCACATTTATTCTATAAAATAGTAATTAATATTTTATTATTCTATTCTACAGTGTCATAAACCACATGCAAGGCATATGCTCTCGCTAGTAATATCAAGAGAAATTTATAGAAAAATCAATGTTTTACTTTTTAAATTTAAAAATAGTCCCATATATTTCATATTTATTAAGTCTCACTTTTTGAAAGCATAAAGTTTATATTTCCAAAATGCAGGCCTTGTTTTATAAAATAAGAAAGGAAAATTATAACCCAATATACACTATCTAGGCAACTTACCCCTATTCAACTTTTTTCTCTAATTTTTCTCCCCACAACAACCTTTCTTCGCTAAAACCCCCCAACCCAAAAGGAATAAGAAAAAAAAGACTAAACTACCATTTTTTTCACACGCCCTTCTCTCTCATGTTTCCCATTTTTTAATTTACCCGAGTGCGCTCCAACAATACAAAGACACGCTCCGGAAGTCTTAAAGAACGCTCTGGCAATATATGCTCTGGAGCCACATCGCTCTGGTAGTGTAATAGGGCGCTCCAATAGTGTGTTCAGCGCTCCGGCAGTATATGAATGCCCTCCGATGGTACACCTTCTGGAGACATTACGCTCCGGCAGTCTATAAAGGCACTCCGACAATAGAGGCTCTAGAGCCACAGTGCTCCGACAGTGTATTCAACGCTTCGGCAGTGCGTACGGCGATCCGTCAATCCTAACAAAGGGCTCCAGCACTCGATATATACGTGTTCTGGCAGTATGTTCTAGACAATTCGCTCTGACAGTTATATATTGCGCTCCTACAATACGCTACTTGGGACAGATAGTCAGCGCCAATTGATTTTTTTGGTTCGGGAAGGGCATTTCTATCCAAAAAATAACAACTTTTTACTTTGGGGGGTTTTTACGAAAAAAGGTTGTTGTGGGGAAAAAAGTGAGAAAAAAGGTTTGGATAGGGGTACGTTGCTTAGATAGTGTATATTGGGGGGTTTTTTATAATTTTTTCAAATATGAACTATATAATACTATTTTAAATTTCAAAATAAAATAAGACTTTTAGATATATCTCCATAATATCAGAGCGACTTTTAGATATATCTACATATGAGCTCAACGGCCCAGTTTGAATATGAGCCGAACGGCCCATATTGAATATGAGCCGAACTAATGGATATTATCTCATTTCATATTTTTTTCTACAAATCCAAATCACTTGAAATTTTAAGTGTATTTTTTAAAAAAATGAGAAACTAATAAACATATAAAAATAATAATTTGTAAGAATTTCATATTTTTTTCTACAAATCCAAATCACTTGAAATTTTAGGTGTATTTTTTAAAAATGAAAACTAATAAACATATAAAAATAATAATTTGTAAGAAAAAATTGATCGAAATACCCTTGAAACATTTCGAGGGTATTTTGGTCAATTTA